>JXTB01000045.1:220316-236152 GCA_002914805.1 Parasponia andersonii
GATACTTAATGACTAAGAAATGACATAACTTAAATTCTAAGGGGTATTTTGGGTATTTTGTTCATTACTTTCCATGTGTCAAGCTCTAAAACATCCTTAGCATAGTCACCACATTACTGGTCACTCCTATACACCCAAGTGTAGCCAAAGTTGGTGAATCCTACCTTAGAAAGTGAAAACTAGATTATTAAAAATTTAAAATAAATATCTTTTATTTGAATTATTATATCATTTGCAATCCTTAACTAGTTAAATGTTTCAAAATAGTTAGTAAAATCAACAATTTACCTCTTATTATATTATTTTATGGTACACACCACACTTAAAATGAATGGAGAAAGAATATATATAGTCTAAAACCTCTTTAAGAAAAAAAAATATTTCCTTCCATAATTGCAGTACAAATAAAAAAAAATAGTTGTCATTTTCAAAATTTCTGCAAATTTTAGTTTTTTTTTTCCGGAATTGGAACGCAAACAAAAGGAAAAAAGTTTTTTTCCCATAAATTTGAAAATTAAGAAAAATTTAAAATTTTTTTCTTTTTTGATTTGTATTATAACTATGGAGGGGAGAGTTCTTTTTTAAAGATATTTTAGATCATATGTACTCTGTCTCCCTTCATTTTTAAGTGTAGTTTGTGTCTTAAATTAATATAATAAAGATAAAATATTAATTTTACTAATATTTTTTGAATCAAAAATAGCAAATGATATGATAATTTAAATAGAATATATTTATATTAATTGTTTGACAATACAAAAACTTTCACAGTTTTTTAAAACAAATGATATTTTATCGATAATTTACCTCAAATGAAAGGAATTTATTTTGAATTTTAAAAACTACAAAGTTTATTTTTCATACTTTATTGAAATAGATGATATTTTAATAATAATTTCCCTTATTGCGATCCTTATTACCTTTAATAAGTGCCGATCCCAACACGTTTGTCCAATCATTATGGATTGTCTAATAATTATGCATTGATAGTAAGTAAATCCTAGCAGTAGTCTTCACACAAATTTCCAAATTTAGTGCCTAGTATAGCATGTTTTGGCATTGATTAACTTTAATTTCCAAATTTTGGCATTTGGATTAATTTTAATTTTATTGTCATATTTATAATTTTTAAAAAAATTAAATTTTCAATACTCACCAATTACAAAATTATATTATGAATTATTATTTTATAAAAATTTACAAAATAAAAATTCAAAAATAATATGCGGAAAAGCATTATACATTTGAGCTTAAAATAACAAAAGAATGTGTCAAATTTAGGATTTTATGATTTTTTGTGCATTAACATTGACACATGAAACCGACCTTATAATGTTAGTATGCATTTTTTTTATTTATACATAGATATTATTTTGGCCAATGAAAATTTATTATGTATTTTTTTATAATAAAAAATAAAAAATATTAATATTAATTATGCATGTCTTTTCATGCATCACTATTATATGATGATCAAATTATTAAAAAAAAAAAATACATGCGTAGGTAAGAAAAAAACTTATATATAATATATACCTTTCATAGGAATTCATGGTAGTTGGTTGATCGTTGAGAGCACGATACTTCTCCTATAAAAGCATGGATCAAATTATTTCACACATAAAAAACCATAGATCAAAGAATAGTAATTTATGACTATATGTAAAAGAGGAAGTTTAACCTTTTTTATTTTTTAACAGAAAGAAAAGTAAACGTGCTAACACTAGTGATTTGATACTAGTTTTTTGTACTCTGAGATCCGTAAAAGGCATTATTTAATTTTCTTAAGGGTCAAAAAGTAAAAACAAAAAAAACAAAATGATAAATTACTGTGTGAAAGGCCAAGAAAACAAACAAAAAAAAGTAACCAAATACCAAAATGACACAAATCTACTTAAGCATTGCACTGCTTTAGAGAAGGGTGTCTTTTGTAGTCTATAATGCCAAGTAGGCATTATTGGTAACGTGGCATGGCATTGAAGTTTGGAGACGTCTTAGTCTTATGCTCTTTCACAACTCGATAAAAGCATTAATGGATACACCAATAAAAAATCTTCGACTCTTGGAAGCCTTTCAACACTGGGTTCCACAGTATATTTGCACAATTTGTGGCCACATTCATCATTTTCTTCTTTTGATCTTGTCAACTCGGTCTAAGGTACACGACAAACTGTGATATAATATGATTAGTTATACCATCACATTAGTTTTGAAAGTTGATATTATAACAACACTCAAACTTCTATCAAAGGCGCAACAGGTCTAGGAGGATGGATTACTGTTTGGTGAGTTTGGAATGGACGCTCATTAGAAACACCAAAGGTCAAACGAGGTAAGGAGGAGCGTATATCCCTGTGGTTTTGGTGGTACGACGGCGACAATCCGAGCAAGGTGGATTAGATATGTCTGTAAAACCCGTTGGAACAACAATCACAGGCATACCAACAAGATTTCCCATACACACTCTCTCCCACAATCAGTTGCACTGCCAATCATCGCGTCGACGGTGAAGCTTTCTCTTACTTCCCGAGTGTAATCAATGATGCAAAGTCTGTTGTTTATACCTCTTAAAAAGTAGAGAATCAATCCAATTAACTTGATCCAAACTCTAAGCTTTCAATGACAATTCCCAAATAAAGTGGTAATAAAACTGAAAATCATGACCAACACGAAGGACTAATGTTAACTTGGTTGCATAAAAAGTCCCCGGAATCCAAACAGATAGCAGACAACAAACCTGCAAATAGTCAACCGCAGTAAAATACGCGTGCTCGGCGCAATTCAATTCAAAGGGCCATTGATCTTGTGCTTCGTACTCATCATCCTTAACTGATCGCTGCCACTCGTCAAAATGAGATAACGCATATATTATCCTGTTAAACAGATGAATTATGAACTCCAACGCTACCATACTCTCCTTGCCAAAAGGTGTAGTAGGCGCACAAAAAGAAGACTTGGGAACTACCAAGCTTTCTGATATGCTCATAACATCAGTTCTACCAACAACACTGAAAATAGGACGCAATGCTGTCACGCCACAGCAAGAAGCAGGCAAGCTCATGGTTGCAAATGGAACTATCCCTGTAAAAATTTTAAAAAAAAAAAACCACAAAAATTAAGGAATTTGTGACAATGATTTTAGCTATGCTTATTGAAACTATTGAAATGAAGTTTATAATGAATCAGTTTCTTTTCTTTCTTTATTTATTTTTTTCATAATTCTAATTAGATTAATTCTGTCAAATTACAATTTTTCACTTCACATATACAAAGTAACTGACGTGATTTCTAACATTGTTAGCAGGGGATGGAATATTAGTTTGCTCAAAACTTGATGTCCATTATGGTCTCTTTCCTATCAGCTTTCAGGAAATCAATTATAAACTAGACAAAACAATTGAAGTGCTTCTACTAAAGATCCAAAACAAAAGATGAGAAGATTTGGTATATATGAAAATTTTGAGAAGCTCAAAAGCAACACCAGCTGAGATGCATGCATCAGGACCAGCTGATGAACCAGTAGAGAATTCTTCAATATTCCAAGGGTTCCTTGTCCTACCACCAAACCAAATGTCATCACATGCCAGTGATCCAGACACGAGTTTCGCAACAAGAACTGCCCCAGCACACTTCAACCTGCATTCAGCGGTCATAAACTAGAAAAAAAAAAAAAAAGGTTCTATAAATGCAACTTATGTTTTCAAAACATATTTTGTACCTTTTGTAAACCCAAGCTTCAATGTCAAGTACTTGATCTTTAAAACTTTTTGAACCCCAAGTGGTTTTGTAATGAGGTACTGAAATTATATCTTTCAAACCATAAGGAATTCCATGGAGAGTACCTAACAGGGAAAAAAATGTAGTACTGTAATTGGAACATGTAATGAATAACTTCCTATTAAATCATTGGACCTGAAATAGGATTAAAATATCTGGAAGGTGATGGTTGATAGTCACATCTGAATTGTATTACTTCCAATAACTATAAATGGTACTCAAACCACATCTTTATTTATAACAATGAATGGAAAAAGTATGTCTACCCAAGTAGACTCCTCTAGAAAGCGATTCATCAGCCTCTTTTGCTTGCTTGTATGCTAACTCTTCAGTGTAAGAGACAACCGCCTCAAGAACTTGATTATACGTGGTGAGTAGACATTATATCAATAAACAAGGATAATTGAACTTTCTTCTTTTGTTGTTTGCTTCTTTAGTTCCCCAGTCAGCGTTAAAGACTAGAGGAGATGGATCCTGCAGCCCTCCATTAACAGAACCAACTAATTTTCTATTTGCTCTAATTGTAGAAACATTGAGCTTTTTTGCTCCCTTAATATTCTCCACCATCTAAACTCAAACGGAAAGAGAAATACGTGATTAATTTAAACAGATGTGCATAGTCATGAAACCACTAGCTGAAACAGGTGCAAATATTAAGAGTTGTGACCATTTTACTATCTGTTAGTGTTAGATCTGTTTATCAGGTATTACTGAATAAAATTATTTTCCAATTAATTATGTGAGGTGGTAATACAGAAATTGTAAAAATAATATGAGATATTTTTACTTGCTTTAGTTATCACCCGATACCCTACGTCTAAGGGGCCATTCCCAGAGAATAAACACTATTAGTAAAGTTTGAATAAATATAAATATTAATTTGACTTATACAATAAACAGACTCCCTCTTTTGATTTTCGCAATGTAGATGTATTCCTTCATTAACGTGTCTAGCAAGCACCACTCGTCTTAGGTTAACTTCGTTCTTCTGAAATCCCTTCAGGTACTTGAAGTCGATCTTCTTCTGAAGATAATCAGCACCTCTCCCGAAGCGCTATAACTTAAATGACTAGGATACCTCCTAAGTCTAAAATATGGCTAAAAGAAAAAAATTTTCTTTTAAAACCAAAAAATATAATAAGTGGTCTCTCTACCTAAAGCTACTCTTGAGTGGCCTTTAAATACAGAAGAGAACAAGCCTTCGCGTGTAAGATCTACAAAATAGCAATTAAGAGCATTTAATATTAATTAAAAGACTTGCACGATCAGTCAAGTTTGTTACTAAACTTAGAAAACGGATTTGGAAAGTAGTTGCTGATTCTGTCCACGTGTTGCAACATGGTGTGTTAACTCAGTCATATTGTAACATAAAAAGAAACTTTCAGATTTCTTTCCTGGTATAAAAAAATAAGTTACTCAAATCTATTTAACAACTAATAGCACGAATTAGAGTAACTTTAATTAGTGAGAATCAGCAGAAATGAGTTAAGGAAACTTCCATAAAAGATATTACACATAAAATATTCAATTAAGGGAATTTCTTTAATGAAATAGACATATACTCAAAACCAATTTAGGAAAGAGTCACTTACCTATTCTTTCTCAATTGAATCTGTCTATGTATTAATATGATCAGATTTTTATGTTTGATAACTATACAAATCGTGACCTAAAGCATATAAAAAGAAAATATGAAAAATACTGAAAAACTTATTCAGATCAAATATTTAGTCGCATGTTGTAACATGACCGTGAAACCAGTCATGTTGCAACATGAAGGTTGCCAATAGATTATTCGCTCTTTCAATTTCCCCCTTTGGCATCTTTTAGACAAATATTTGATATGTTTGCAAAACAAGGTCAGTATGTATCCAAAATCCAAAACTCAAATATGTTTTCCTCCCCTTTTGGACAAAAGATCCAAAGGCAAAGAAAAAACAAGTAATAAAAATTGTCAATCACAAAACAACTAATGAAACTAGAACATGTTGAAACATCAAAACACAAAAAAAATTAGTTCCACAGAAAATTAAACACACCCAAATTGTATCAAACTTATACAAACCAAGAAAATGAAAAAAAAAAACAAAAAAGAAAAAGAAAGAAACACATAAAGATCAAACATCGTCCATTTCCACATCCAGTTTCTTTGCAATGGCAGTAAACATTTTCTCAATCTTTGTAAGTCTGGCTTCTTGATCTGTGGATATTGTAATAGCAATAGCAGCAGGACCTTGTGTACTAATATCAACTGGATCTTTCTCCTTAAACTTGAACACGATGTTGGATGGAGTCGCTGTGAGGAACTTAGAGTCATACATGAGAGGGTTTTACTGGGATAGAATCTCATACATAAGTGATGGAAAGATCAGCCTCTTCCTAGGATATTTGAGATTGCGAAGATCACAAATCTGCTCAAAAATCAATTGTCCCAAGTACACTGGTACACCTGTTCCAACATCATACAGAAAGCTAGCAATATCAAAGTGAATAGTTGGATAGTGTGTGATAAGTCTCCAATTGTGCATAGCAATCTGATGAAGTCCTCTGTACTTCAAGGTCAGATCAGTAACTTGAAAAATATCCTCTTTAAGCCACTTCTTCTTTATCCCAAGTAACTCAGTAGCAACCATGTCTTCATCAAAAGACTTTTTAAACTCATCATGAGGTCTCATAGGTACAACGAGAAAATCAAAAATCACTTGAGGTGAGAAGTTATACACATGATTTCTAACAAAGATCTTGTGAAAGGTAATGGAATCAGGTTCATCAAATCCATCAGTAATAGTAGCATAGAATTCCTGAACTACCCGAGACACAAAACCTCTGTTTTTAAACACAGTATTATCTCATCCCTGATCTTCAATGGCTTTTCACATACCAATACTCAAAAAAGACTTAGAATTGATGTTCTTTCAGGAATAAACTGACATTGACCATAGACATTCATTGATACAACAATTTCTTTAGTGTAGTACCAAGGAGTAAAGGCATTATGAATATTATAACCTGGTGTAGGTGTTGTAGAAGTGGAAACACCCTTTGCCTTCTCAGCTGCAATGGCCTTCTTTGGTTTCTGTGTGGTTTATTTGTAGGACTAGCCAGCAGACTTCTTAGAGGCTTGAGCAGCAAGAGTAGCCAACGAAGTGGCTACTTGTGTTGGAATATCAAGTTGATTCTGGTCAATAGCAGAGGAAATTACAGTACGTGGGTGCTGTGTTGGAACATCAGAAACAGTAGGTGACTTCTCTGATTGTGTCGCAACAGATGTTGCAGCAGTTGGTTCAGATGGAATTTCTTCCAAAGGAGAGACTTGGGTTGCAATGAGTGTCTTTGTTGCTTCGATATTCTCTTTTGTTGCATCAGGGGTCTGCAATTCAGTGGCTTTCAATGTTGCAACAGCCTCTTTTTCAAGAACAGGTTCTGGAAGCGATGTTGCAGCAGGCACTTCCATCGATTCTTAATTATGAAGACTCGATTTAGAAGTTTTACCATCATCTCCTTTTTCTGGAACCGACTCATCTGTCGAATGAGCAATTGATTTCGAATTAAGGGAATGAAAAGAATCTCCTGAATCAGTTGGTTTCTGCAATTCGATGGGCTGTGATGGAACAACCTCTAGTTCAATCACCTTCTCTGATAACAATGGCTTTGTTTTCACAGAGGTCGGCAAGACCACCGACTTCTACTTTTTGGCCGGCGGTGAGGAGGGTGATGCTTTCCCTTTTCCTTTCGGAGCAGGAGCAGACTTGCTCTTTTTCCCTGATCTGGTGTTAACCATAGCTGGCAGTTTCTGTAGGAACAGAGAAAATGAAAAACAAAAACAAGGAAAGAAAGAGGAAGTAGAAGAGACTACGGCTGAGACGATTTGGGGTTTTAGGGTTGAAATAATCTGAATATATATCCCTTTAGTTATCCAAAATTTGAAAAGGAAACAAATAAAAATTGGAGCCAAAAAGCTTGGGAAATAACTGCCATGAATAATTTTGGAGCGTGTTCAAATAGATGATGTCAGCATGCAGTTTTTCCATAAACTGCCTTTTTTTTTAAAATCAAAATCTGTAAATATCTCAATGTTATAACATGCCTTATTTTTCCACAAAATCAAAATTTAATATAAATGGAAAGCCAAAATGAAAAATTGAAAGAAATAAATTTATGTCAATCATAAGTTAATTTTTAAAATAAACAGGACTTGCTAATTTTATCAAATAAAATTTCTGGATTTACTTTAGATTAATTAACTATCAAGGATTGAAAGACAACTGACTTACGTTAAAAATGTTGATCTCCACGAAATTCCATTCTAAATTTCAGGCTATAAACGTGTGCTGTGATTTCTTGAGCAGTACATCTTTGTTTATTACTATTGCCTTCTTTTTTTATTTTTTTATAACAACACAAAATGAAGCACCCACAGTCAGTAGCTTTCATTCTATCACTGAGATAGTCATTTTCACACGGTAGATCGTCCTCTACTGTATTTGTGATACATAGCACCGAATTACTCATGGATGACTTTCACACATCAGTGTAGGTAGCATTTTTTTTTTTTTTTGACTAGGGAGCCTGTTTTATAAAATTTTTCTAAGATTAAACAAATAAAGGTTCATCAATTAAAATTCAATCCAAGATAATCCATCTTTCATCAATCAATCCAGAAATTTTATAAGATGAAATAACAAAGACTGTATATTAGAAAATCAAATTATGATTAATAAAAATTCATCTCTTTCAAATTTTCTTTTAAACTTTCCACACACAAAAATTTCAATTTCAAATGGCATAAAATAAAACAGAAATATTTACATAGAACAAATTCCCAAGGACTTCCTCAGGAAATCAAAACGCACAAAATCGAGTGGTTTAGTGAATATGTCTGCAAGCTGGTTCTCTGTTGCAATATACTCCAAAACAATGACATTATTTTCAACTAATTCTCTATTGAAATGATGACGAATATTAATATACTTAGTCCTAGAATATTGCACTAGATTTTTAGAAATATTGATAGCACTAGCGTTATCATAATATACTACTAAATTATCCAAATCAATACCATAGTCCTTTAGCATCTGTTTCATCCACAACAGTTGTGTGGAACAACTCTCAGTAGCAATGTACTCGGCTTTGGCAATTGACAAAGATATGAAGTTCTGCTTTTTGCTGTGCCATGAAATCAGGTTGTTCCCAAGGTAGAAACAACCTCCAGTTGTATTTTTTCTGTCGCCAGCATTTTTTGCCCAATCTGCATCACTATAACCAACAAGATAAATATTAGATTCCTTTGAATACCAAATTCCATGATCAACAATCCCATTAACATATCTAATGATTCTTTTTACAATAAGAATATGAGACTCTTTAGGTCTAGATTGATATCTAGCACAAACACTAATACTATAGGAAATATCAGGACGACTAGTTGTAAGATACAGTAGACTTCCTATCATGTTCCTATAGAGCGTCGGATCAACATCAACACCATTTTCATCTTTGGTCAACTTGAGATTATTTCTCATAGGAGTATTCATGTGTTTGGTAGATTCCAAACCGAATTTCTTCACAAGGTTTTTGGCGTATTTTGATTGAGATATGAAAATCCCATCTTCAAGTTGCTTGACCTACAAACTTAGAAAAAATGTCAGCTCACCTACCATACTCATCTCGAACTCCTTCTCTATCTGGATAACAATTCATGTACTTTATTATCAGATATAGAACTAAAAACAACGTCATCAACATATATTTGAGCAATAATAATACCATATTCAAAGTGCTTGATGAACAAAATTTTGTCTACTCCCCCTCTCTTGTAGCCTTTTTCAATCAAAAAATTTGTTAACCTTTCATACCATGCCCTAGGTGCCTGTTTCAATCCATATAACGTTTTTTTGAGTTTAAAAACATAGTTAGGCAAATAAGCATCTTCAAAACCTTTAGGTTGTTCTACATAAGCTTCCTCATTCAAAATATCATTTAAAAATGCACTTTTTACATCCATTTGGTATAAACTAAAGCCTATGAGACATACAATGGCAAGAAGTAAGTGAATAGATTCCAATCTAGCAACGGGAGCAAATATTTCATCGAAATCAATGCTCTCAACTTGTGTGTATCCTTGGGTAACCAACCTAGCTTTGTTTCTAATTATGTTATCAAATTCATCAGATTTGTTCTTATAAATCCATTTGGTTCCAATCACATTAGAATTCCTAGGTCTAGGTATAAGTGTCTACACATCATTCCTAATGAACTGTTCTAATTCCTCTTGTATTGCTTTTATCCAAAATTCATCTAATAAGGTGTCCTTAACATTTGTAGGCTCAATCATAGAGGTAAAATGCACATATTTTACCAGATTTATGTTTCTCCTTCTTATGACCATCACATCATCAGGATTACCTATAATAAGATCAGAAGGATGATTTTTCTTCACCCTTGATAATGGTTCTCTTCAGATTGGAGCATGAATATCTACTGAAAGTTCAGCGGATGAAGTGTCTCTCTGTCTAGGGGATGTTATAACATCTGATCTTGATGTTGTAACAAGATTGTCTGGTCTTATAGCAGCATCAGGCTGAGTTGTAACATGTGAATCAGAAACAGGATCAACAACAGTTTCATCAGTAAAGCTGTGAATTTCATCTTCTTGTGAAAAATCTACGAAATCTTTTATATTATCAATAATAACATTAGTATATTCCATAATAAATTGAGTTCTCATGTTATAAACACGATAAGCTCTACTATTATTTGAATAACCCAGAAAAACACCTACATCACTTTTAGCGTCAAACTTACCCAAGTGTTTTCGATCATTTAGGATGTAACATGTACTCCCAAAAATATGAAAATAGCTTAGGTTAGGTTTCTTGCCATATCAAATCTCATATGGTGTTTTTGCTGTACTTGGGCATAAATAGGCACGGTTAATAGTGTAACACGCCGTGCTTATTGCTTTAGTCCATAATCTCTTGGATTGCTTCTTACTATTGAGCATGACATGAGCCATTTCTTACAAAGACCTATTTTTCTTCTCTACTACACCATTTTGTTGAGGTATTTTAGGTACAAAAAATTCATGTGAAATACTATGTTCATTACAAAAATCAGTATATACAGTGTTTTCAAATTCTTTACCATGATCACTCTAAATTCTCACTATCTTACTAATATTATAATTTTTCTCAGTCTTAAGTTTCACACATAATGTTTTGAAAGTATCAAACATGTAAGATTTCTCTCTTAAAAAATCTACCCAAGAGTACCTAGAAAAATCATTCACACACACAAAGACATAACGCTTACCTCTAATGCATTCTACTTGAATAAGACCCATCAGATCCATATGAAGTAGCTCTATCACCTTTGATATTGTAACATGTTGTACAACTTTGTGTGTAGTCTTCAATTGTTTCCCAATTTGACAAGGTCCACATATACGTGGTGATTTTTTACTAAGAATTGATAATCCTCGAATAGCACCTGTAGAGATAATTCTTTTCAACATTTTAAAATTCAAATGGCCCAATTTTTTATGCATAAATCAATCTCATTCACAGATACACTATTACAGCTTTGTGGATTAGTCAAAGTATAATAATTGTTAGTAAATCTTAATCCTTCTAAAACAGAGTTCCCACTTTTATCCATAACAATACATTTATTACGAGTAAAATTAACATGAAGATTCTGATCATAAATCTGATTTATGCTAATCAGGTTAGGCTTAAGTCCTTCAACATACAAAACATTCTTTAATCTAGGGAATCCTTCAACATTGAGAGTTCCTCTTTCAAGGACTCTTCCTTTTACACCATCACCAAAAGTGACAAGACCAGAAGCATCTTCCTTGTAATTTTACAATATGGATTTGTCACCTGTTATGTGTCTAGAATACCCATTATCAAAGTACCAAGCATTAGTAGCACATATTCTAAAAAAAGTAAAAACTCCAAAACAATTCAGTTCAGATTTTTTAATCCAAACTTTTCTTGTTTTATTCGAAAGATCTATCTTTTTCCTAAGTGTTTTTCTTTGGAACGGAATCATGTGTGAAAAATATTTATTTTCTAAAAAATTCATCAATGTAAAACACCGAGGTCTGATATGACCTTTAACACCATAAAAGTGACAAGTTAGAATAAACTTACCATACTTACTTGTCGAACCAGATGCTGCTGATTTATGGTGTGTTGCTACGCATATTGCAACATCAACACAATTACCTGTAACTTGTGATGATGAAGCAATTTTATTCTGTGGTATAACATCGATACTTATTCTTACACCAGAGTTAGAAACTGAACTCTTAACAAAAACAGTTTTGGAGTTAGAGTGCTCACCTTTAAATCTGAGTCCTTTATGATCAGAAATGGATTTTCCAATTGTCAGAATATGATTCAAATTAGAAGTCCCTGAATTCAACATTTTAAAGGACTTTTGAGTCCTTTTAAGTTCAGCTGAGACTTCTTTTTCAGCAAGCAAAGTCTCCAATTTTTGCACATTTTCTCTGAATTATCCTCATACTGAATAAGGGCAGAAATTCTTACTTCAAGTAATCTGTTCTAATCAACTACTCTAAAGGTGAGCACTCTAACTCATATGATGCTTGAATTGATTCTACATTCAGTTTAGATTCATCACTGTCAGAATCAGTATTGTGATCTTTTTTTGTCCCGGATGTTGCAATAGAACTGCTCTACGTAGCCTGTGTTGCAACACGACCTGCAGAATTCTACAAAGAACAAACATCATCTGAAACTAAAGAAACACCAAAAACTACGTGATTACTTACATGGTTGTCATCTTCATCTTGACTACCTTCAGATTCTTCATCACTCTATGTAGTAGTCATAGCCTTTGTCTTTTTCTTCAAGGTATTGGCACACTCAGCTTGCACGTGGCTATATCCCACACACTCAGCTTGCATGTGGCCATATCTCTCACATTCTCTGCATTGAATTCCTTTCTTCTTGTTAAAATCAGGTTTAGGAGAGGGATTACCTTTGCTGGAATTATCAAGTTTTAACTTTTTGCTCATCTTCTACAAGAAATTGCTGATGTTCTTTGATAATAGGGCAAGCTCGTCACTCTCTTCTTCACCTTCCTCATCGGTTGGTTCAGATGTAACCTTTAAAGCGATGGTTTTCTCCTTTTTTCTTTGCTTAATGTTCATCCCATAGGTCTGAAGAGACCCCATCAGCTCTTCAACTTTCATGGTGTCAAGGATTTTGCTCTCTTCTATTGCCGTGAGTTTTGGCTGAAACCTGTCAAATAATGATTGAAAATTTTTTTTAACCATCTTTGTATCTGAAAATATTTTCCAAGAGTAAAAGCTTTGTTAGATATATCATAAAGTTTAGTGAAATATTCAGATAATGTTTTATCTTCTCTCATTCGCAATTCTTCAAATTTAGAGGTTAACATGATTAATTTGATTCTTTTTATATCACAAAAACTCTCAAAGTGTATTTGCAAAATATCCCACGTCTCTTTTGTATATTTACAATTTGTAATCATCTTAATCCTAGTAGCATCTATTCCATTTAATATAGCATGCAAGGCCTTAGAATTGTAATTAGTAAGTTTGTCATCATCAGATGACCATATTAACTCAGGTTTAATAATATCATTCTCTTCATCGTCCTTAATATTGGAGGACTCCAACCACTAAGAATGGATCTCCAAGCTTTTTCATCAAGAGCCTTAATGAAAGCTTTCATGCGTGCCTTCCAATAGGAGTAGTTCATGCCATCAAGAAGTGGAGGGTGTGATATGAACCCACCTTCAGCAAGAAACGATATACCTGAAAAATCAGAACAAATATACTGCAAGATTTCACTAAAAACGTTAGTGTCCCGCTCTAATACCAATTGTTAGGTCCGTTTATCAGGTATTACTGAAAAAAATTAATTTCCAATTAATTATGTGAGGTGATAATGCGGAAATTATAAAAATAACATAAGATATTTTTACTTGATTCAGCTATCTCACAATAATCTACGTCCAAGGGGCCACACCCAGAGAATAAATACTATTAGCAAAGTTTGAATGAATACAAATACTAATTTGACCTATACGATAAAAAGACTCCCTTTTTTGATTGTTTCAATGTAGATGTATTCCTTTACTAACGTGTCTAGTGAGCACCACTCGTCTTACGTTGACTTCGTTCTTCTGAAATCCCTTCTGGTACTTGAAGTCGATCTTCTCCCGAAGATAATCAGCACCTCTCCCGAAGCACTATGACTTAAATGACTAGGACACCTCCTAAGTCTAAAATATGGCTAAAAGAAAAATATTTTCTTTTAAAACCGAAAAATACAAAAAGTGGTCTCTCTACCTAAAGCTACTCTTGAGTGGCCTTTAAATACAAAAGAGAGCAAGCCTTCACGTGTAAGATCTACAAAATAGCAATTAAGAGCATTTAATATTAATTAGAAGACTTGCAAGATCAGCCAAGTTTGTTACTAAACTTAGAAAACGGATCTGGAAAGTAGTTGCTGATTTTATCCACGTATTGCAACATGGCCTGTTAACTCAGTCATATTGTAACATAAAAGGAAACTTTCAGATTACTTTCCTAGTATAAAAAAATAAGTTACTCAAATATATTTGACAACTAATATCACGAATTAGAATAACTTTAATCAATGAGAATCAGTAGAAATGAGTTAAAGAAACTTCCATAATGGATATTACACATAAAATATTCAATTAACAGAATTTCCCTAATGAAATATAGACATATACTCAAAACTAATTTAAGAAAGAGTCACTTACCCATTCCTTCTCAATTGAATCCATCTATGCATTAATATGATCAGATTTTTATGTTTCACAACTATGCAAATCATGACCTAAAGCATATAAAAAAAAAATATGAAAAATACTGAAAAACTTATTCAAATCAAATATTTAGTCGTATAGTACAACGTGACCGTGAAACTAATTTTGTTACAACATAAAAATTGCTAACAGATTATTTGTTCTTCTACTGTCATAGAAGTTGGCATCAAATAACTCGAATGCGCTTTTGAGGGGGAAAGATTCATGATCAAAGTTTTGCCCATGTCCACCCTTGTTCTCGCTGTCCTGATCATACAACCGAAAAGGTAATGCAATTTACAAAACACTTAATAGAATATTGAACTTTAACTTAAAGACTGGCTTCAGTACCATATTATATTATTTAGCCTTTTTCATTGGTTTTACCTGAAAACAAAGGTATGTGAATAAGCTTTGACTTTCTGGCACAACATTTTCCGGAGTTTCGTATAAGTTACCACCTGTTTTTTTTTTTTTTAAACATGTTAGGAACCAAAATTGCATACTTTTTAAGGTGGAAACCGACCGAAAGGAATATATATATATCTTATCATCTTTGGCGTATGATGGACAAACAACAACGAACAAACCAAATCCTTTCTTTCTATTATTTACTTATTGTTGATAAGTTACCATTATTATTTTTAATGATATTTGAATCCTGTTTTGTCCCCGACTAAAAAATGTTCTAAGAACAAATTCTCCTTTTTCTCAACATATTTTCATCTTTATTCCATTTAACCAATTTTGGAGCAATTAATGGAAAAGACTAAAAAGTGGTATCATTACAAAGATCTCAATTACCATGATAACAACAAATTCAGAGGAAATATTGGACTAAAAAAATTAATTAAAAAACATGGAAGGATAAAGCTGGGGAAACTTCAGTGTCCCCCATAAAGTTAAACCAAAATACAGCATTCGACCAATTTTGGATGATATTGAAAGTCAGATATGCTCCGTTAAACAATGGAGAAGAATAATGACAATATAAATGGAAAAAAGTTAAAAAAGTTACCATACCGTAATAATTGGAGAAAGCTGGACTCGGTTAAGACCAAGTTAGGAAGAAACGATGGAAGTTTCACCATTTGCTTTTGATAAAGTAAGAAGGCAAATACTAGCTTGTAGCTGCAAAACCACGTGTCAACCCCATTTTCCGCTTCAGGACACCCTGTACTTCCGCATGCACTTCACCTCCACCCACCCTCCTTTATTTTTTCTTT
>JXTB01000045.1:258074-333308 GCA_002914805.1 Parasponia andersonii
ACTTTTGTAGATAATCCCAGAGCCAAAAAATAACTTTTAATGTATAAATTATGCTCGTAACATATCGAAACTCAGTTAAAAATCATTTCAAACAGTACCCATATAAATTACATACCCATTTCGCGGATTTCCGTCCTCCGTCTTACTGCCACGTCTTTTTTCTGTTTTTTCAACTTTTATCCTTTCTTCTTTTCTACTCTTAGAATTTCAGCTCCTTAGACAGTGTGATAAATTCAAGCATGAGATTACATGAAAGATTGTGAGGATATAGAGGGAGGAATAAGGAGCTACAGCTTGGTTAAAGAGGAGAAGAGCGACATATACATTATAAACCAATTATAAAGGGCAGAAGTGACATTTCAGGTGGGTATATGCATATTTTTCAGAGTTTTATTGAGGGAAGCATATGTGCCAAAATATGCCTCTTATAATGCATATTTAACCTAATTTCCCCTTTCTGTTTGTCTTATCTACCCTTAAAATTTATTTTCTTTTTAAGTTCATTGGCCAGCTCAATAGGTATTGAGCTGGCTGGGATAAGAATTGAGAATTAGCTTAGAAATTCATCCCTAGGTATGTAAATTATTTTCGTCATTTATTAAGCCCCATTTAAAAAAAAAAATTGAAATTTTTAATTTTTCTCTTTCTTTCCTTTTTAATTACAAAATTGCCCATAAAATAAGTATATCTACTTTCACCTACTACCTTCACTTTCTTTCTATCTTCTCCTTTAATACGTATATATACCTCTCTCTTTTTCTCTCTCATCTTTTCCATGGATTGTTTCCTTTTTATTGTGTTTGTGAGTGATTATCCCTTTTTATTGTGTTTGGGAGGGTTTATGATTTTTAATATCTCACTGACAATTTTGCTCTGATTTGGAGAGAGTGATTAATACGTTGTATTAGTCTTCTATAAAATACAAATATATATATATGTCGATATTCATATATTATACGACTTCATGCCTAAACCCTACGACAAAGTTTGGCTTATAAAGAAGAAAAATATTAAAATGATTAAAGACTAGGAAAAAATTCTTAAAATAATTATAAATTGACTAATAACACTTACTGAGAATTTGATATCATATTGTGTATGGGCTAGATAGATGAGTTTACCTACCAAATGCTAGTATTTACCCTTATCAACCGGGGCCTAGTCCTTAATCCAAGTTTATAATTGGACTCTATGGGAGTAGTAACTGGTTTGCAACTTAACATTCATGTCTACTTAAGTAAATCTAAGATATATTTGTGCTGAAAAATTGAAATACCTTTTTTGCATCGAGCCACCTCCGTCCCTCAAAAATATTTTAGGTTTCATAGTTCTTTTACTTCAAATTTCTTTGTAAGAATATTTTTTTCAGTATACTCATTTCTTCCAAGTGCTCACCAGTTAAAATGAAGTCATCTACATACACTATAAGAATAATAATTTTTCCTTCTTATGAACACCTATAGAATAAAGTATGATTGGCCTACCCCTAATTGTAACTATATTCTTTGACGACCTTTCTAAATCTTCGAACCATGCCCTTGGAGACTATTTGAGACCACAAAGTGATTTTCTCAATCTATATACTTTGTTAGAATTGCTTGGCATCACAAATCTAGGGGGAATCTCTATATAAACCTCGTCTTATAAATCATCATTGAGAAATACATTTTTTACATCAAGTTGATAAATGAGCCAATCACAATTTATTGTTAACAAGAGTAGAACCCTGACAGTATTTAGTTTAGCTACTGGGGAAAATGTCTCTTGGTAGTTCAAGTCATAGGTTTGTATAAAACCTTTCATTGCCATCCTTGTCTTGTAACGATCAATTGTTCCGTCGGGTTAGTATTTGACATTAAAGATTTACTTGCATCCTATTGGCAATTTTCCTTGAGGAAGATCAAAGATTTCCTAAGTTCTATTTTTTTTCAATGTATTAATTTTCTCTCCAATTGGTGCATTCCACTCTGCCATTTTGAGGGTCTCATAGATATCTTTAGGGATGTCCATAATAGTCATATTTACAGTGAAAGTACAAAATCTTAGTGAAAGACTATCATATGAGATAAACTGAGCAATCAGGTATTATGTGCAAGACCTTATACATTTCCTCAAAGCAATGAGAATATCAAGATAATTATTAGTGTTATACAAAGGAGAAGATTTAAGAGTTGTATTACCTGGACTTTGTGGAGCCGAGTTAGATCCTTAGTTTTATTTAAATAATGTATAAGACTCTATCTCCACTTAAATTTTCTTCTTTCTTGATTACACAAGTAGCTCTGAATTTGTAGGTAGTATATGGTGTTGGCCATGTGGAGGAGTTTTTAGAGCGGTGTCAATTGTGTGAGGTTCATTGCTTCGAGTATAATGGTCAAATTATATTCATTGGGGATAGTGTTATCTTGGGTGGTTAAGGTATTAAGATTTCTAGCTCTTGCCGAAATGCGCATTCTTGAACTTCTAGTTTCTCCTTTTGAATGTGAATTTTTGGAAAATATGTTTTTGTTTCAAATAAGATTATATTCATTGTGGTGTAAAATTTATGAGTGATGTTTAAGAAATATTTGTAACCTTTTTGACTCGGAGAGTAACCAAGGAATATGCATTTAATAGCCTTAGGATCTAATTTGCTATGATGTTAAGAGTGATCATGTACAAATACAATACAACTAAAGATTTTTAGAAATAAGATGTTGATGATTCTAGTGTTAGGATAACATGAGAGCGGTATTTGACAAGGAGTTTTGAACTTAAGGACTCGTGAAGGTATTTAGTTTATTAGATAGGCTCTAGTTGAGATAACTTCCCCCCAAAAGTTCTTAGGCACATACATTGAAAGGATAAAGGATCGAGCAACCTCGAGGAAATGCCTATTTTTCTTTTCTGCAATTCCATTTTGTTGAGTATCAAAATATGACCTTTGTTAGATTATATCATTGTTCTCAAAAAAGTTCCCAAGTATGGTGTTAAAATACTCTTTTATATTGTCTGATCTAAACACTTGATTTTTGTTTAAAACTGTGTATGTATCATGGCTTGAAATTTTAAAAAAATTGCATTTGCTTCCGACTTTTCTTTTATAAGATAAACCTAAGTTACTTTAGTATGATCATCAACAAATGATATAAACCATCTATTTCTTGAGATATTATTAACTCTAGAAAATCCCCAAATATCACTGTGAATGATAGAAAATGGTTGAGATAGTTTGTAAGTGCGAATAGAGTAATTGGCTCTAGTATACTTAGATAATTGATAAATTTCATATTATAAGAACTTAGGATTAATATCATCAAGTAAATTAAGATGACCTAATCTATAGTACCAAAACAAAATTGTACTCTCTTTATTTGTAGAAAGAAAAATAGGAAATGACACACCTCTTATATTGTGAGCTTGTTTATCAAAATTTGGTGAATTTTGTAGAAGAAAGAGTTACGTACATTCTTTAGTATTGCTAATCATTCTTGTTGATTCCAAGTCTTGAAATTTACAATGCATAATGAAAAAATTAGTAACATATGTCAAATCCTTTGTAAGTTTACTTACAGACAATAAGTTATAGTCTAAACTTGTAACTAAGAGAATTGATTTTAAAATTAGATCTTTGGATAAAACTACTGAGCCTGTTCTAGCCACTTTGATTAAGAAACTATCAACAATCTTTGCCATACATTTTTTAGAGTAAGGTGTAAAAATATGGAAAAAAGATGGGTTACCCATCATATTGTTTGATGCTCCCGAGTCAACTATCCAAGAGTTATTTTTCTCTGATTGAGTTCTCAAGATAGTAGAGAAATTACCTCATTGTGCAACTAAACCAGCACCCACATTAACTGTTGCTAGAACTGGCTGAGATACAGCTAGTTAGGAGTGATTGAAGGTTTGGTTGAATATTTTTTGAAGATTTTCCAGTTATTCCTTGTTATTTCCAATATCTATTCAAGGCATTGAAATACTAAGTGACAATAAACTCACCTTACCGAAGATCATGAATCAACTATTTTATTTCAAAGAGTTCTGATGTATTTTTTTTTGTTGAAGTAAGATATTCTAGCAACATCCTAAATTTCCTTAGCTATTGCATAATATATGAAATATTCTCCAATATTGTTAGTCATGAAATTAATTAACTATGATATAACCATGTTGTTTTCAGATTTCTAGACCTTGTATTTCGGATATTCCCTTGGTGGTGTTGTAACAACACCCGTGAGGTAATTATCTTTATCATTTCCGTGTATGAACATCATCACAGACTAAGATCATTGAAGATAGTTCTGGTCATTGAGTTTATGATCATTAATAGGCAAGACATCATCTTTAGAACTGTTAGGCAGATGTGGGTTTACGCTTTGACTTTTAGAGGTTACCTCAAAACTTAAATCTGAGGCCATTTTCTTTTATTTTTTTATAGGGTTTGGTTCAGATTTTCAACTTTGATACTATGAAAAAATTAGAAAGAAAACTCTTTTATTTTACTTACATTCACAGCACAAAATATTACTAGGTTTTATATAGACTTCAAGGAAAGATGACCTCTATAAACAGACAAAAAGCCAGTCCCTAAAAGTAAAGAATATAAAACTAGTTGTTGGAAATAAACCACCCAAAACACCCATAAGACAAAGAGAAAAAAAAAATAAAAATTAGAAAAGTAAGAATAACATTTATGAAATTCCACAAGTTTTGTTAGCCATATGAACTACAAACTCATCAAAACCATTAATGACTTGGTGCTGGTGAAATATAATAGTACAAACGTGTAATAAGATAGAAGAAAAAAATTAAAACCAATATGAAGTAAATAGATGATTTACTGTTAACAAAGAAATAAATATAAATAAAGATAAGGCTTACTGTCATGGTTCGGGCTACATGTCGTCGGTCCTGTAGCTCAACCTTTGTCTATGTAGTTAATTCAGTTTTTGTGTAAGCAGCCGCCATCCTTCGATCATGAAACCAATTTTGCAACATTTGTCTTATGTGCTCTAATATAGCTGTAACAGAAGGCTCCCTAGCATACCTTAATGTATAATTCAAACAATCTGAAATATTTGAAGTCATGATATTAAACCTTTTCCTAATAAAATATGACTGAGCCCATCTCTCCGAAAATACTTTATGAAGGTACTCAGAGATAACATGTTGAATTTCCTCTCTCTTGTGCATAAAATATTCAAAATCAGCTCATAAATAGGCTCTAGCACACAAATTGAACAAATCATCATTTCCAAGAAATTTATATTGGGTTCAAGTTATTTAGAAAGTGGTAAATGCATACTCTATGATGCAAATTTGGGAAAATCTTGAAGATCACTTTTCCAATACTTTTTATGCCTATCAGTAACAACAACCAAATCTTCATGATCTCTAACTAGACTCTTCAAGTTATTGAAAAATCATTCCCAGCAGTCATCATTCTTTGAGTCACCAACTCCTTATGTTAAAGAAAAAATCTGATTATTACCATCAAATGCACAAGCAATTAAAAGTGTTCCACCGTATTTACATTTCAAAAATGAACCGTCAACATATAAAATAGGGTGACAATGGCTCCAACCTTTGATTGAAGCATCCAAGCATATGAATAGATTTGAATTCCCCTTCATCATTGGTTTCATAATTTGCTAATGTTCTTAAAAGAAAGTAAATCACTGGTGAATAAAATATTTTAGATTTCATATACTATGGTAAATCAGCAGCCAGAAGAAAATGAACAAATAACAGCAAGTCGATTATTATATAAATGATCGTTAAGGTTGTTTTATGATGCATCATGGTATATCAATAATCAACTTTGGTAAATGAAAAATTTACAGTAGTACATTATTCATTTACAATGGTTATAGAGCAGCAAGTTTTCTTTTCATGTTACCTAAAAATAGTCAGTAGGCTACTTCATTTTAATGAAAAGATTATTTATAATCTTATTCTTGAGTAACTTAATACACTTATTCCTTTTGTAGGTAGATATAACATGCATTTGCTTAGTTTCATCATTTTTCTTTTAGGATCACCCGAATGTCAAGGTGATAGCCATATGTATACAAGTTCTTGTAAGGTATGCTCATGCATGGAGTGAATTTTCAATTCGAGAATTTACCATATTGTTTTTTAATTTAGGAAACTTCTACCAAGTGTTGTGGAAAAGTGTACTACTACGTTTTCTTTCTATTTTTGTGCAAGTTCTGGTTTTCCTAGTTAGCCTAATTCGCTTTCAGCAAGTTATTTCCAATTACAAAACAGGTACATGAAACACAAAAGTAACCAGGAACATAGACAAAAAAGTAACTGAATATAGTTGGATTCATTCCTATATCCACGGGACCTGTACCTCAAATCCACTAAGAAAAGAATCGAGTTTACACACTTAGAATTGTTCTTGCTCAAGAACAAAAATAAAATACTCTAAACATCAAATCCAATAACATAAATTAAATAAGCAATAAGTACAAACATGCAAATAGTAAAAAGTAGAAGCTTCAAATAAACAAGTAGAAATAATTTGAACTAACAAAAACAATCGATAGAGAAGAAAAACAAGGAAAAAGAAAATTATATATGCATATAAAGAAAAATAACAGTAAATATAAACAAACTCTAAAAAATATTGATAATTAATCTAGATTAGTGCTCTTCAACATAAAGAAGTAGAAGGGTAGTTGCGCATAAGATTGCTTTGGAGATCCCTTAATTGATGCCAATGCAAGTTCCCTAGCCTTTTGGGCTTTAGCATAGCTAATATTGATTCTATGTCTCATCTGCATATGCTCAATTATTTCATTTGGTTTAGCACAATTTTTAACCCCTGTGTTCAAATGCTTTTTAATGAGTTCACTTATCATAACACTAATGGCTTGTTTGTGATCACTAACAACAAGATCTAATGAACATGTGTGCTCTTCAATGTACTTTCAAACTAGCCACAAATCACCTCCTTTGTTCCTAGATGCTTGCATAAACTAAGCACAACAAACTCCTATACATTGGACAATTGACTTCCTCTCATCTAACTTCATAGTTTTGAATTCAAAATTTTTCCTAATAGCAATCAAATGCAACACCTCTTTTATCTCTTCCTTCCTAGAAAATAAATAATTCTCTCTAAGATCATCCATTTTTTAAGCTTCAACAAATTCAGACATGTTAATATTGTTGTCTGATTTACTTGTGATACAACTTATAATACTTGAGGATGCTTCATTGACATTGTGAGAATAAGAACCATGCTAAAAAATTACCTAATTCATCGTATCCAAACAAACCATTACTAGATATGGCCGACTTCTCTATCAAATCATGCATAGGAAAAGCCTCTACATGTATAATTAATAGAAACTTCATTTGTTTGTTATTTTTTGTAATACTTAAAAACTATGCAACAACTCCATCACTCTTAAATTCCACAATACTATTTTCAGAGGACTCAAGTTGTATATTCACAAACAAATTAGCATGTTATTTATGGAAGTCACAAGAAATTAGCATCTCCCATTAACTAAAATACTTTTAATCCTATTATCCACATAATGATTGTTTCCATTCCACCTCCCGTTATAACAAACAACGAGTGAGATTTTACCCATAACTAGCCGAAATATAGAAAAAAAGAAAAAAAAAAGTAAAAAATTCCAAAAATATCATAACAAAAACAAGATTAGATCGAAAAAAATACAAAATATGGGAAAAAAGGCTTAAAATTGGAACAAATTCAAACTAGATGCATCAACAATGATATTTTGACATCCAAAAAATTTGAACAACGATACTAACTGAAAATGTAGAGAGATTCAAATTCTGGAAGGAAAAAAAAACTCAAAATCCAAATAAAAAAACGATTTAAAAAAATTGTTGAGAGAATTATTTGTTTCCTTGGAAATTTGAGAGAGAAAATCAATGAAAATGAATGAAATTATAAAGAAAATCAAAATTAAATCGGTTAAGTATAGAGAAGAGTATTGCCGAATCTTGTTTGATTCCTAGCAAATTTGAGAAAGAAAATCAATCAAAGTAAATGAAAATATAGAGAATCATAGCTAGATCAATCAAAGCATGGAGAAAGTAGTTCGAAATTGAATCTGTAAGTATTTCCGAAGTTGTTTGTTTCCCAAGAAAATTCACCAAGTCGTTTTCTTTTTCATTTTCGAGTTCGTTCGTTGTTTTTTTTCTCCTTCATATTGCGTAAAAAATCGTGACCTTTTATTGAAGAGTTCAGGCCAGGCCAGGCCCTTTTCTGTATAATGGGCCGGGCTCATTTTAGTCCACAGCCCATATTGGTTAAACTTACTTATTGCTATATAACCACCGGAGGAAAGGATGAGAAATTTGGAGGGAAAATGGAAAAGGGAAACAGAAGATTAGAAACGAATATTAGATATTGCGAGCGGGAGCGGCTTATAGTAGAGAAGAAGCAGAGTTATAATTCAAATTTGATTCTCTCTTCCAATTTCTTCAATTTTTTTTTTCCCATTATTATTGCTATCATTGTTATTATTGTTTGATTCATTCTTTATTATTGTTTGATTAATTCGATGAATGGAATCTATTTTATTCATTTGGGGATTTAGGGATTTGTTGTTGTTGTTGTTGTTGTTGTTGTTGTTGTTGTTATCCTCCATCAATGGAAGATTTATGTGTTTCAGACGATAATTCTTCGTTGTTTTCTTCTTCGTCTTCGAAATCTAACAAAAGAAGAAGAGGGGGAAGAAGAAGAGTTGCAGAAGAAGGAGATCGCCATTGCCGCAAGAAGTGCAGAAGAAGCATTGTGTTGGTGGAGTTGAAGCATTTCGATCTCCCTTTACTCTCCACCACCACCGCCTCTCCCGCCGACGTCATCCGCCTCCTTCCTTATCGACCCTATTCCATCGGTCGCAGCCCTCGCCACTCCGATTTTCTCTTCCACGACCGCCGCGTTGGCCGCCGCCATTGCCAGATTTTCTTTGATCCTCTCCTCCGCAAACTCTATCTTCTTGACGCTGGATTCGATTCCGATAATGCTGCTCTTCAGGTTAGGGCTTCTTTGAATGGAGTTTTCGTTAATGGTTTTAGGATTAAGAGTGGCATGGCCTTGGAGTTGTCTGTTGGGGATGAGGTTTCGCTTGTCTGTGCAAAACAAAGCCATTGTCGTGTTGGGTTTGCTGTTCAGAGAATTGTTTTTGAGGAGAAGCTTCTCGCCATGTCCGCTGAGATTGAGTCCCGAAGATCGCAATCTCAGTCACAGTCGCAGTCGCAGTACTCCCAAGGGCCAGTACCAAGCCAAAAGGGAAACAAAAGGGTTTTTGCTTCTAAGGTCTGTGACAGCGACGACGACACTGCTGCAGTTTCCAAATGTGAAGACCTCATTGCTAGAGCAAACTGCCTGTTGAGTCACTGTAAGCACATATTGCTTAGCGACGACCCTGTATCTTGTATCCGAGCCACTACTGTCCCAACTTGTCAACCTGAAGGCAGCCTTTTGTGTCCCTTGGATCATAAGTTGGGAAGTGAAGGAGCTAGCCCAGTGCTGCCTAGTTCGAGCCCGGTAGTACGGCATTGTGAGAAGGAAGTGGTTTCAGAGCCAAATGGTAACCTCGCAAATGTTTGTGCTACTGGTGATAGTTTGAGTAGACAAAATAGTGGTCTATTTTGTTCTGGGACTGCGACTGGGGATAGTAATTTAGAGAAGTCTTTGATTAATAATGTGGCAAAGGATTTTTCTATGTGTTCTGGTGGTGTTGTGAAGACGAAAATCAGTGCTCGGGGCTGCACTGGTGAGCCACCTGGGAAAGGTTTTCATCTGAATCGGCTTGGGTTTATGGACGATAGCTTTTCAGGTCATCCTACTGATACATCCTTACGGGAGCTTCTTCATCCTGTTGGAAGCATTTACCAAATATTTATTGCAACTTTCACAACTGACATTTTATGGTATAGAATTTGGCATCTGTCTATGTTTCAGTGTGATAGTTGTTACGTTCATTCTGTTAATCTGTAAAATTATAATTTTCTTGACGAACTTAGGATTTGTTTTAACTATGTATACTATGTTTGTCAGTAAAAATTTAAACATACTAGAGTTGAATCTAAGGGACGATTTTTGTAGGTTTTTGTCGTTCTGTGAGATTCCTAGGCATCTGCCTGTGACGATTGCTTGTCATAATACTGAGAGATGTTGGAATTCAAGCCCTGACTGTAGGACTTCTGTGCCTTACCCAGATTTTCCAAACCTCGTTGTAGTGTGAGTATTATTTCCATTTATTTTAATATGCATTCATATGAGCTTGAACTAAAAGAGGTTGGATTGCATCCTTAAAGATCTTTTTGGTGTTCTCATTCAATTTATCGTATTAGGTATCCTCCATTTCCTGAGGACATTGCTTTTGGTAAAGACTTGAAGAAACAAGGCATTGGTTGTCATCATCCCAAATTGATTGTTTTACAAAGAGATGATTTCCTTCGTGTTATAGTTACTTCTGCAAATTTAGTGCCAACACAGGTGATTGCTTATTTTAAGGTCTTGTTCTTTACATAATACTTTGTATTCTTCAGCTGCTATTCTAATTTTACATTCTTAAGCAAGAGTCGTCCAATACACGTAATTGCTAATGTGATTCTGTTGCTGCACATTCAAGATATAGTTGTTTTTTAATTGTCACTGAAGAAATTTGAGAGAAAACGCTTTTCTTTTACTTACATTCACAACACAAAATACAACCAGATTTTATAGAGATTTCAAAGAAAGACAACCTCTACAAACAGACCAAAGGCCAGTCCCTGAAAAACAGGGATTCTAAGTCTAAAAACTAGAAAAGTGAAATAAAACACAAATCCTGAAACAGAGAACAAAAAACTGGTTGCTGAAAATAAACCAGCCAAAACACGCATAAGACAGAGGAAAAATAAATTAAGGAAATCAAAAAAAAAAAGAAAAAACAATTTTAAAATTCCACTCCCCCTCAAGCTAGAAATAGATGTCAATCATTCCTAACTTGGAGATTAAGACTTTAAACTTTTCTCTTGGCAGCGACTTAGTTAGAATATCAATAACTTGTGAGTTGGTGGAGGTGTAAACAAGTTCAAGTATCCTTTCTTCGACCTTTTCCTTAATGAAATGCCGATCAAGTTCAATATGCTTAGTACGATCGTGATGCACATGATTTTTATCAATGCTGATTACTGCTAAATTGTCGCACAACACCTTCATAGAGTTTGTAACCTTAATTCTAAGTTTCTTTATTAACCTTTTCAGCCACATTTCTTCACACATGCTCAAGACTAGAGCACGATATTCAGTTTCTGCACTGTTTCTAGCAATCACAGATTGCTTTTTACTCTTCCAAGTTACCAAGTTCCCTAAAACATAAGTGCAATATCCTTTAGTGGATCTCTTGTCGGTAACGGACCCTGCCTAGTCAGTATTAGAATATATTTCAATTTCTCTACTGTTTCCCTTTTTGAAAAATAAGCCTTTTCTTGGGGTCATCTTTAAGTACATGAGAATTCTATAAACTGCTTCAAGGTGTTCCTCATTAGGGTTGTTCATACATTGACTAACAACACTAACTGGGAATCCGATGGTAGGTCATGTATGAGCTTAGATTGATGAGTTTACCTGCCAGACGCTGGTATATGCCCTTATCAACAGGGGCACAGTCATTCGTTAATCCAAGTTTGTAGTTGGACTCCATGCGAGTAGTAGCAAGTTTGTAGCCTAACATTCCTGTCTCCTTAATTACATCGAGGATATACTTGTACTGAGAAATTGAGACGCCTTTCTTACATTGAACCACCTCCATCCCTAACAAATATTTTAGGTTTTCTAGGTCTTTTACTTTAAATTCCTTTACAAGTACATTTTTCAGTGTGCTCATTTCTTTCAAGTGGTCCTCAGTTAAAATGAAGTCGTCCACATACACTATAAGAATAGCAATTTTTCCATCCTATGAATGTCTAGAGAATAAAGTATGATCGGCCTACCCCTGAGTGTAACCATGTTCTTTGACTACTTTTGTAAACCTTTCGAACCATGCCCTTGGAGATTATTTGAGACCATAAAGTGATTTTCTCAGCCTACATACTTCGTTAGAATTGCTTGACATCTCAAGTCCAAGGGGAATCTCTAAATAAACCTCTTTTTGCAAATCACCATTGAGAAATGCGTTTTTCACATCAAGTTGATAAAGAGGCTAATCACAATTTACTGCCAATGAGAGTAGAACCTTGACAGTATTTAGTTTTACTACTAGGGCAAATGTCTCCTGGTAGTCCAGGCCATAGGTCTGTGTAAAGCCTTCGGCTTGTAACGATCAACTGTTCTGTCGAGCTTGTATTTGACATTAAAGATCTACTTGCATCCTATTGGCAATTTTCCTTGAGGAAGATCAGAGATCTTCCAAGTTCCATTTTTCTTCATTGTATTAATTCCTCTCCAATTGCTGTCTTCCACTCTGGTCTTTTGAGGGCCTCATAGATATTTCTAAGGGTGTCTACAATAGTCATATTTGTAGTGGAAGTACGAAATCTTGGTGAGAGACCATCATATGAGATAAACCGGGCAATAGGGTGTTGTGTGCAAGACTTTACACCCTTCCTTAGAGCAATGGAATATCAAGATCATTATCTATGCTATGCATAGGACACGATTCAAGAGTTGTATTACCTGAACTTTGTGGAGCCGAGTTGAATCCTTGGTTCTGTTTAAACAATGTATGAGGCTTGATCTCTACTTAAGGTTTCTTCTTTCTTGAGTATACACGTAGCTTTGAATTTGTACGTAGTGTGTGGTGTTGACCATGTGGAGGAGTTTTTGGAGCAGTTTCATTTATGTTAGGTTCATTGTTTTCGGGTATGATGGTTTCAATTGTGTCAAGTTCACTGCTTTCGGATATGATGGCCAAATTATTTTTGGAAAATCTGATTCTGTATCGAAAAAGGTTATATATCCATTGTGATGTAAAATTTGTGAGTGATGTTTGAGTAACATTTGTAACCTTTTTGACTAGGAGAGTGACCAAGAAATATGCATTTAATAGTCTTAGGATTTAATTTACTCCGATGTTGAGAGTGATCATGTACAAACACAGTACAACCAAAAATTTTTGGAGATAGGGTGTTGATGATTTTAGCGTTGGGATAACATGAAGCAATGTTTGGTAAGAAGTTTTGAACTTAAAGACTCGTGAAGGCATTCGGTTTATTAGATAGGTTGCAGTTAAGACAGCTTCCCTCCGAAAATTCTTAGGCACATTCATTGAAAACATAAGGAATCGAGCAACGTCAAGTAAATGTCTATTTTTCCTTTCTGCAATTCGATTTTGTTGAGGAGTATTAGAACATGAACTTTGTTGGATTATACCATTGTTCTCAAAAAAATTTCTAAGTATGGTGTTAAAATATTTTCTAGCATTATCTGATCTAAGTACTTTGATTTTTGTTTGAAGCCGTGCGTGTATCACGGCGTGGAAATTTTGAAAAATGGCTTTTGTTTCTGACTTTTCTTTCATCAGATAAACCCAAATTACCCTAGTATAATCATCAATAAATGACACGAACTATCTACTTCCTGAGATAACCATGCTGTTTTCAAATTTCCAAACCTTGTATTTCGGATCTTCTTTTGGTGGCGCTGCAGCAATACTCCTAAGGTAATCATCTTTGTTATTTCCTCATATGAACATCATTACAAACTGGGACTATTGAAGATAGTTCTAGCTGTTGAGTTTGTGACCAGTAATAGGCAAGACAATACCTTCAGAACTGCTGGGCAGAGGTGGATTTGCACTGACTTCTGGAGGTTATCTCAGAACTTGAATCTGAGGCCATTTTGTATTTTTTTTTTAAGGGTTTGTTTCAGATTTTCAGCTCTAATACCATGAAGAAATTAGAGAGAAAACCCTCTTCTTTTACTTACATTCACAATACAAAATACAACTAAGTTTTATAGAGACTTTATGGAAAGACAACCTCTACAAACAGACCAAAAACAAATCACTGAAAAACAAGGATTCCAAGCTTAAAAACAGGAAAAGTAAAATAAAACACAAACCCTGAAACAAAGAATAAAAAACTAGTTGCTGAAAACAAACCAGCTAAAACACCTATAAGACAAGGAGGAAAAATAAATAAAGGAAATCAGAAAAGTAGGAAAAAATAATTCTAAAATTCCACAATCACTTTGGTAGGTTCTATCAGAGTATCTTGTATGATGTAAAGTGCTAATGTTTAAGTAATTTTAAGAGAATTCAAACACGTAAATATGTTTCTAGCGACACAAAAGCACATAAATATATCCGGAGACAGAGCTCGGAGAAACACTTTTACTAGGCATTATGACCCTTTCTGAATAGCCCTGAATTTATTCAGTAAAATATAAAAGAAAATTATCTAACTTAAAGAGTCCAAATTCCTATTTTTTTTTGCCAAGCCACGTTGCTGGTAGATACAGAACTTTAACTATCAGTAATAGCTTCAGATGTCAATACTTTGTCAATGTAAAATGTTTACAAATAAAAGTTTTATCTCTTTTTTTTTTGTTAATCAGTTTTGTGTTATTTGTTGTTGTTCGTGATAATTTTTGAGTCCTGATTTTAAACATTGCTTGTGTGTTACTCAAAAGATTAAGACAGTATAAATGAGCATAAAAAGTTAAGTTAAATAGATGATACAGGTAGATATATATAATATAGGTAATTAAGTCAATTAGATGTATATATATATATATAATAATAATAGTAATAATAATAAAAGGCTGGTAATTTAAAGAATTGAAATGAAAAAGGACTAGTTAACTGAATTCAAGTGTGCTGGAATTTTAATAACTAAGATTAAAAGTGCTGAAAATTGAACAACAGAAAATAAAAGGGACTGAAATTTAAATAATTGAAAGTCGCTGAAAATATAAATTGCAGGAATTAAAGTGCTGAAATGTAAATATGAAGAACTGAAATATAAAAAGGACCAGTTAACTGGAGCTAATTTGTACTGAAAACTAAAGAGCTCAAAATAAAATACTAGGAAATAAAGGATGCTATCTTAAGTGCGAAAAACTACCAAAAAGATGAGGGTTGGGGTCTTGAATGGCTCAACCCTTATAGATTTCTTTGAATGAGATGATAATGCATGTATTTGTAGGAGAATACGAAATAGATGGTGATTTGATGTATGAAATGTAATTATTTATAAGCTGACCAAGCCTTGATCATACTCATATGTTAGCATAGTCATATAAAAGCATGAAATATAGACTTTAGTGATCAACTAAATGCATGATTCCATGTTCGTTGATGTGTGATGAAATGGAGATGAATGACTAGCCACTCATGTATGCAACTATTGTTTGACATGCATGAAAATGACAATGAGTTTGTGCAAAACCTTGTAGAATATGATGTGAAAATTAGATAATGAGTATATGGTAATGCACGAATGAAATGTATGAATCAGAAGCTAAGATATGCAATAAAATATCAAAAACCAGCCGCTGGTCATGTAGAAAGAGTGGCTGATCATGCTTGGAGAGACGAAATAGACACTTTCAGGTATGTAAATGATGTTGGAATAATGTTTCTAGGCTAGAAAAATGATTTAGAGTGATATATAGAAGCACAGGAGAAGTTTTAGGTTTATCGGGTGGGTGAAAATGAAATAGATGTATGAGTTCTAGCCACTGCAGTGGCTGGAAACGTGAACAATAGAGAGAATAAGAGAGAGAGCTGAAAGTTGAGAAGGTAGTTAAGTGAAAGTGTGTTGAGGCTGCTCCCTATTTATAGGCAGCCAAAGCTTGGAGACCAAGCAATTAGTGGGAAACAAGAATGACTAGTGTCAAAAACTGCCTTTCCTTGTCGCCTAGGATCTGATTTCACCCATGATTTTAGTGCAAAGTAATGATTAAGTAACATAGAATTGCTAAAAATCAGTTTAGGAGCTTAGAAACTATCTTAGAAAGCACGTAGAAACTGTCACCTCAGCAGTTTCATACCTCAGCAGTTTCATAGAAAACCAGCAGCTAAAAACCCAAAAACTACCTGATTTAGGGTTTAATCTTTAGGAAGCAAGTTGGTATTTAGCCAAGCAACTCTGCGGGTGCATAGTAACAGATTCTCTTTGATGCTGTGCATGTAATCTATGTTCTACAACCCCTAAAGGGTTTAGGTTTTAGGGTAACATACCCTAATTCCATTCAGGTCTCTAACCCCTGCAATACCACTGCTTTATTTATTTATTTTTCTGTTTCAGCTTTAATTACATTCAATCTTAATCTAAAAATGATTATAGCTTAATTAATTCTATTCTAATTATGTTTAGGAATTTACCTCAAAACAGTTGTATAACTCATTTATTCTGTTGATTCAGTGGACTGCTGTGACGAATACAATCTGGTGGCAAGATTTCCCTCACAAAAGTGCTCCGGACTACATGTCCCTTTTTACTCAAATTCATGGTCCAGAAGTAAATCAAGACTCAAAATCTGATTTTTGTTCTCAGCTGGCTGGGTTTATGGCATGTCTTTTGACTGATGTACCTAATAAGGCTCATTGGATTGTTGAATTGACAAAGTATGACTTTAAAGAGGCAACAGGTTATTTAGTTGCTTCAGTACCTGGCATTCATTCATACAGACCTCCCAATATATTTCCTTCCACACACTTCTTACAAGTGAGTGCTTCATTGATCATGCCTACTTTAAACTTAGCCTGCATTTCTTCCTTTATACGTGAATTTTATCTTCAAAATATATATTGCTTTACTTGCACGTTTTCTTCACATCAACATGTGTATCTATTAGATCAGTCCATTTGATTCAAGACTACCCACAAACTTATTTCATTCATTTGCTAATGTGAGAATTTGAGATATTATTGCTTTTTTTGGAATTTGAACTCAAACTTACCACTTGAATTGAGTGATAGCTCATTTCTTGTGTGTTTGTGTGTGTGTGTGTGTGTTTTTTTTTTTGGTAAGAGAAATTTTAAAGTGCCAATTATATTTGGACGGTTCTTAGGAAGAATTTATCATAACTTGTCCCCAGTGGCAGAAAATGAGGTTCTCTAATAAATGGCTGATTTGTAAGATCAAATCTGTAACTGTGTCATTTTTTTTTGGTAAGAGAAATTTTAAAATGCCAATTATATTTGGACGGTTCTTTGGAAGAATTTATCATAACTTGTCCCCAATGGCAGAAAATGAGGTTCTCTTATAAATGGCTGATTTGTAATATTAAATCTGTAACTGTGTCACTGAATTCTGACCTTTGGATAATTAGGGTGCATCAGCACCATCTGGTCTCAAGTTCCTTGGTTCGGTTGAAGCATCTGTGGTTGGTCTGAGCTATCTCTTTCACAATGCAGCAGACTCCAGTGGTGCTCGGCTTAAGAAACTGGCTTCTGTCCTAGGAAAATCTTGTGAACATACACATGATTTTACGAAGGTTGTTTTGATTAGAAATAAGAATGTTCTTGCTGATGAAAATGCTGTGAGCATTTTTGTTCCTAGCCCAAATGAGTTCTCCAGTGAAGGTAATTCAAATTGCTTGGTCTTGGACTGGTTCACACTTCTGTTACCTTCTATGTTGGATAATGTTTTGCATTGGACATTTGAGAGGCTAAGGCTTGGGAGTAGAGCAAAGTGATACTAGGGTTAAAATGTTCATAACCTGCTGTGATTTATGCGTAAGGTGTTCTGACCCTATATTCAAGGTTTAAAAATGTTAAAAATTATTATAGATAGTTAAGCTTTGGATTTACTGAGATTCTTGCTTTAGCATGACCAAGACTCCCTTGCACTGAAAGGACTTGTCAAAATGGGCTCTCTTTGATTTCTACATTTGCTTAATTACCTCACTTGATTAACTTGTACTTATATTTTTGCGGCTATAATTCATTTTTGGTATTCGTTCAAGTGCATATGTGATTTGTTCTTCTCTTTATCTTGCCTTTTAATATATACATGGCTTTTACTATTCATTTTGTTAGCCGGCCAAGTAAAATATTGCTTTTTTTTGTTTAATCCCCCCTATACCCTTTAATCAGACCATGTTCAACTCGGCTTTCTGCCTAGAAAGGTTGCAAAGTGGGTCTCTCCACTGTGGGATATTGGATTCTTCAGATTCTCTGCTTATGTTTGTCAAAAACAAGCACTTACTGCAGCTTTAGGAGGAAGTAACAAGAAAGTGCCGCTGTTTATACACGTTTCACAGGCATGGTTATTCTGGAATTTAGAGGGCATGTGTAATTTTAAAGTTCTCAACTTGCTGCATAAAATAGATCGATAGCACGTTGACACACATACTGAAAAAATTACAATGACTTGTGCAGGGTCCCAACTTTGAGGATATACCAATGCTTATCCAACCCAAACATGTTGATGCACTATGCTCTATGATTGCTGCAATTCAAAGATGTTCTGGACTCTGGCGCCTACAGGAGGTAATAGCAGTCTTTACTTTTATTTATCCTTTTTCTTTTATTGGGGTGGGGTTGTAAATTGGGCAGTCTAGTTAGAAAAACGAAGCTTTTCAACTTTTAAATAACTAAATAGTTTCAATAATCATAATCCTTTGATACTCATACTTTTAACTAGATGTTTTGGCATAAATTATCAAACTACTTAAGTATTGCTTTCGATTAAGTAGTTTCTTCTTCTAACTTGTCAAGTAAACGTTGATTTTGTTACATTTTTGGGTACTTAATACATTCTTTTCCTTTTTTAATAGGTATTAGCTCAATATAAATGGCCTGAAGAACTCGAGTCCGATTTCATTTACAGTGGGTGTTGTCAGTTCACTGTTTCTTCATTTACAAGAACATAATTTACATTTTTGAGTGAACTGAAAAACACATACATGTCTTTATTATCTGTTGCTTGATGAATGTGCTTTATTCTTAAGGTGCATCCTCAATTGGGTCAATCGATGCAAGATTTTTGGCCGCATTTTCTGCAGCTGCAGGAAAAACATCATTGCAATTTGACTCAGAAGAGTCTGATCCAGAGGTAATCAAACACTTAGTGGCTTGTTATAGATAGGATTGAAAAGTGCTACAAATATATCTCCTCATCGAATTCTGTTGTTATTGATGCTCAACAGTGGGGTTGCTGGAGTGCTAGTCAAGAATTGAAAAACCCATCCATTAGAATCATTTTTCCAAGCATCAACAGAGTACAAAATGCACACAATGGAGTTTTGCCTTCAAAGCGTGTACTTTGCTTTGCTGAGGTATGATATGATGGTTTTCTTCTCAGTTTGAAGTAGTAGTAGTTTTATGTTATAGACCTATTTGGATTCCACGTGTCAGTAAGGGTCAAATTTGACCACTTGGATGTTGGAATAGAGAAAGAGATGGGTGTTATAATAAATAGTATCCTCCTCTCCATGTCCTAAATTCCAATTCAGCTCCAAAAGGGTATAGCAGGAAGTTCAAAACCACCTATTATTGTATATGTACCTCTATACACTCTTGCTGATCTCGCCCATGATGATGAAGCATGGAATTTCATGTAGCATTAGCATCTAACTCATGGCATGAACTGTGATGTACATTTTTATGCTTTATAATTATTATCGTACAAAATTGTGGACAAGACATTGATTGAATTTGAATGGTATCCTTCAGAACATATCAGTCACTAGTTTCAATCTTCTATAGTTTCTTTATTGACTATTTATGGTGCAGAGAACATGGGAAAGATTGAGGACAATCAACATACTTCATGATGCAATTCCCTATCCCTCCAATAGAGTTGGGCATCCAATGCATATCAAGGTAATAATTTTTGTCTTATTAAATGATTGGAAACTCTGTGCAAAGAATACTCCTCAATTTAGGTTTGTTTTTCTGTCTTATTTTTTTCTGGTATTTTATGAAGATTCATAATGTGTAAGGTCATTTCTGTTGCATTATCTCATACGACAAGTACACTTTGGTTGAAATAAATAATATTGTTCCGTATTTCTTCTTCTTCCTAGTGCTCCATATCCTGTTGTCATTAAACATCGTAGCTTAAAAAACACTTGACTCGCGGGAAACCTGATGACTCGTACTTGAAACATGGGATGTATAAGCAGGTGCTGGGATTATTTACATGCATGTACAGATTTCATTCTAGGAGAACCTAAATATTTATACACGTTTGCAGAAACTAAAGTTCAGGGATTACTACAACAAGAAGCATTCTCTCTGCCCTTTTCCATCACAAACTCCTCTTCTTTAAGCTGCATAGTTATTGAAAATATATACAAGTACAGAGTCTTCTTCTTCTTTTTCTTCTTCTTCTTCTTCTCTCTCTCTCTCTCTCTCTATAGATATACATATATATATATATATAAATATATATATATATCAGAAACCTATATTTCTTCAGGTTCCTTCTTTATATGTTCCATTTTCTTTCCACCTGGTACCCTCTCTATGTAATATGTTATATGTATATGTATTTATTCCTTCCACCTGATAACCCTCTTTGTTTCTTAAGAATAAAACTGAAATTAGAAGTGCCTGCTTTGTAATGGATGTCATGTTTTATGTTGATGTTTGAGTCTGCTCATTTCATTTCCATGATTCTTCACTCACTGCATCTTATCTTGCACTATCATCACCTTTCTTCTAAAATATTAGACTACATAAGAAAGGCATTTTTGGTAGATGATGTCACTACTGCTTGAATAAGTCAACAATAATTAAATAGCAAAGATTGACGTTTTCGTTATAGCATCACCTGTATAATTAACCATGAGAATGTTGTGGTCATTGTTGTTGCCATTAATGTGTTCGAATGGCTATCTTATTTGAGTTTCATCTCGATTTATCTTTCCCCACTTTCTATGGATAAAAAACAGACCCTTTTTTTTTTTAATTGCTGAGCATAATATGTTATATGAGTTAGGTTTTGGATTTAAATTCCATACTTTCCTTGTACAGCATAATTATTTCGGTCTCAAAACTTGAGTTTGATTGTTGGTTCCTCCTGCCATTTGTTACAGTTGATGAGTAGAGATATTTGCTTGCAGGTGGCACGAAGATGCTTCAAGTCTGGGAGAGGTGTATCTTCCTTTGGTTGGGTTTATTGTGGCTCACATAATTTTAGTGCAGCTGCATGGGGACGACCAGTTTTTAATTCGTTTGGCACAAAAGCGGATCAAGAAGGCAGACCTAAATCTTCTTTGGGTCAGAGACTCCGTGTCTGCAATTATGAACTCGGGATTATTTTCATATTTGCCCCAACAAAGACAAAAGATAGTGCTGCCAGTGGGAGTAATGGGAACTTGGATGGTATTGTTCTGCCATTTGTCGTGCCAGCTCCAAAATACGGAATGAGAGATAGGCCAGCAACAGCAAAGGCTATGAGGGAGGTATTAGCTGCACTTACTGAGAAAGAGAGAAAAACTGATGTTGAAGTAGAAGAGGTTCCGGATGAAGATGAATCAGCTCAGGAAACTGATTTTGTTGCTGAAGAGAAGGAAGAGGAGAACGCTTATGCTGAGATACTCTGGAACCAAGTTGACTCGTCTTAGGGTTGATTCTGGAGAATTTAACAGGCTTCTATACTAGAAAACAGAAATGAGGGAGTTCCTGCTCATTCTTCGTACACTGAAGAGATTCTTTTCTATTGCAGTGGTTCGAGGAGAAATCTCCATCCTCTTGTAGGGGTGCCAAGGGAAATTTCCGGGTGTCATTAAGGATCTGGTATAATGAGCAAAGATAATTTTCTCGTATCCGATTGGCAGGGACATCACTTTGTTGTGTCCTCAAACAGATGATATTGACCAGGGACAATCCAAGCTAGTTGCTCTGTTTGTTAAAACCTGTCCTCCCTTCGTAAGGAGGCTTATATTTCAGATGGTCACCTTGATGAATAGAGCGTGATGAAAAAATTTGCTTGGGTTTTTAGGTTGGACTGGTCTTGCTTCTTGAGGAACAGATTTTTATGCGTGTCGATCATTCTTTCAGATGATTTACGGTAGGTCTTCCACACTACCTGGATTTTAAGAGACTTGGTACAACTTTTGGCTCAACATAGTACTGCTAAAGAAGCTATTTCCATTTTATCATAATCTTGGACCTCAATCTTTTAGAAGGGCTATGCTAACATTTGGAATCAGAAGAAACGCACTGTCTACAAATAATAGTACAGATCGAACTTCTGAATCGGAAAATTGGTTGCTGCATAAAGCTTTTTATCGGCTGAACTGTTAGATATGTCAATTTGGCTAAATTCATAGATTGGAATGTTTACTCCAAGGCTCCCTATCCTGACTTATGAGATAATGGTCTATGTTTTATGGGGGCAAATTATGAGGACATTTTTCTCGTCTCCAGCCTATTGTTTGTAAGAGCACAAGCTTCTTGATGAAACAATGCCGAAAACCCCTTGTCGAAGCTCGTGTTGCCACATAGAATATAACTAGAGGCCCACTTGGTTAAAATAAAGGACAGGGAGCAAAGGAAATATTAAGCAAAAGGGCAAAGAAAGCATTGGAAACAACAGTGTTGTAATTTCAATGATCTTTGGTCCTCCCAAAGTATTGTGTAGATTTATATACCGGGACATGGGATAGAAGATAATGGACAATGATATATGTACCAAAATTTTTATTAAATTTTTAATACTAATATACGTGGTACGTGAATTGGTAATATTCAATTAGTGAATACGATTAATATATTTATGTTAAATTTTAATATACTAATTAAATAGTGTCAAATTAAATCTCACATGCGTTAGTATTAAAAATTTGGTACAAATTTTAGTTTTACACTTAGTGTTATCCATACTTTACAATATACATTATGTCACTAGTTCAATTAATTATATACAACATCTGTCCTTTTTTTTTTTTCCTTCTTTTTGATGAAATATATAACATATGTTGTGTCGCAATTTAGTATTGACTTGTATGTATGGCCTAAATCTTTTATGTCACTTATAGGCCTTTGAATTGCTGCTGCATGCTAAACACTATTCATTAGTTGATCAATTAAAATCTTTCCTGGTTTGAATATTGGTTATATTTGTTGTCAAACGTCTAGGAGCACGTAGACAGGGACTAAAAAAATATATATATTGAAGTATATCTGATAATTCACAAATTCTTATTATTATTATTATTATTATTATTTTCAATTCAGAGTTCTTGGTTACATGAAATGAGTAGGTCCTAATTATTGGTTCATTCTATCGTTAACTATTTCTTTATTTATTATTTTTTTTCTTTGATTTTTGGGTTTTGGTGCGAGGAATTTATCATGAATCTTCTGCCACTTCCGCTATTGCGGTTAGATTGGCCATAGGGCTTTGCTTAATTAGTTGATCAATTAAAATTTTTCCTGATTTGAATATGGTTTATACTATAATTGTTGTTAAACGTCGAAGAGTTGAAGGGATTATTTTTTTTCCTTTAATAAATAACGACAATATATTATCAATGGCGTCTCCGAAGTATTATCAATGACTAAATTTTTGCTTTGTAAAACTAAAAATCTTGAATTCAAATCCATCAATATGATTATGAAGAATTAAAATTAACAGATAACAGTCTTTAAAAGAAAATAATGAATGAACACAATATATATTTCTTAGACCATTACAAGGCAAGAGGAACAACCAAACAAAGACCACATTTAGTGGTGGAGAATAAAATAAAGTCACTTTTTAAATATATATTTTGCAAATTATCACTTTAGACCTTGAAATTCCTTTTATTTTTTTTTATTTTTCTTATAATTTGGTTTTTTAGTATTAAAAGATAATATAACTCAAATTTGATAAATGGTGACTCTATTGTCATCTTTTTTTTTCTTCTCCTTCCCTCCCTTCCTCTTAGTAGATCACTCCTTAAAATTTAAAATTTAAGCATTTTTTTAATACACACTTTCTTATTCTTTCTTATTCCAAAATTGATTATCAATAAAAAAAAAATCAAGAGAAATTTCTTTTGCCACCATAGTTTAAAAATTTCTTCAACCTTTTTTCTTTCTCAACAAAACTCACCTTATAAATTAAAATAGAGGAAACAAAGTTTTGTGATTCAAAATATTAATTATTTTATATTTCTCCTAGAAGGATAGAGTTTTTTATTTATGTTGTTAAAAACTAGACAGATAGAGTTTTTTGAATTATTTTTTTAGAGTTCTTGAGTATTTTTTTAGGATTCTTAAGAATTAGAGAAGAAAGTTAGACTTAAAAAAAAAAGAGTAAAAGGCTCTTGAATATTTTTTTTAGGATTTGAAAACTAAAAAAAAAGTTAAAATTGAATTATTGTTTAGAGTTATTGAGAGAAATGATTAGAATTGGAAATTCACAATATTTTTTTGTATAACTATAAAAAAATTTTACTTACCTAAAAATAAATTGACTTGCTTAATTTTTTTTAATGAATTGTTCTTTAAAGGGGTGTATGAAGAAAAAAATATTTAAGAAAGAAGATTCAAGATTTTAATAGTATTTATACCCATTTATGTCATTTCATTTAAAGGTTATTTTTGTTATTTAATAATTAATAAATGAGTGGTCATAAGAGAAAAAAAGAGAATGACTTTATGTTTAATTGTTTATTTCAATATCAAATTTAAAGAAGATTAAAACGAACTATTATACACAAAATCTACTCTTTACTCCGTCCAACATTTAACATTTTTTCATTAAAAAAGCATTTAACATTTTTTTAAGGAACTTTTAACACTAACACCTATTAAGAATTTGGACTTAGTTGCTACAAATTTGTTAATTCAAATGCTAAATTGCTAAGACGTTCTTTTAAGAACCATATTTCAAATGAGAAAAAAAATTTCGGGGACTAATAATGTCAATTACCTTCGTTGATATTTTGGTTTTTGTAATTTTTTCGATAATTAAGAAAAAAGAAAAAAAAAGAACATTACACTTTTTTTTATTTGAAAAGAAACATTACATATTATATGATTCTCACGATCTTAATCAGTGGAATGGAATAAAAATGATAATGAGAATTATAATAAAATAGAATAAGAATGAGAATAAAAATACATTATTTAGTTGATTTGATAGACTAGAATGATATAAGTATTATATGGATTAGAATGTTTTTATTTTTAGAAATCTTAATAGGACAAAAAGAAAAACAATATTTCTAAAATATGGATAAAATAGTGAAACGATGATTTCATAATTTTTTGTATAAAATTATAATTTTAATGGAACTATAAAATCACAATTCTATTAAATAATAAAATTTTGATTCTATAAAAATTATTATTTCTTTATTCAATATCGAAACAAACAACAAGCAATAGAACAGAAATAATAATTTCATTCCAAGTTCATTCCACCAAAGATGCGACCTTATTTATCTTGGATGGGGTGCTCCACACCAGATCTGGAATCAATTCTGAAACCCAAAACCCTAAAGAGTCTTTATTCTGGTTCTTGATTTCAGTTTTGGTCGCAGTCTTGTAGGGAGAAAGATAAGGCCCTATTCTTCGCTGGCTTTGCTCAGGGTTCGACAGAAGCTGAAGCTGCCCAGATTTACGGGTAATGCCATTTTCTGCTCAGTCTTGAATCGAAGGTATGTGAATTTTGATTGATAAAATTCCATTTTTGTTTCTACTTGGTGAACTGGAAATCATCTGATTTTCTTAGTTTTGCGTGAATTTTTTTTTTTCATTTTCAATTGGGTTTTGTTTAGAATAGAAAGTCCATTAAAGATATATCATTACTTTGTTCTGATAATGAGAAATCACACTAGTATTATTCGATTTTTCCTGGGAACTTAATCTGCTAGTTCTTTGATTTTGCTTAGTTTTGTTTGATTTTTTCAATTGGGTTTGGTTTGAAATGAAAGTACATTAAAGATGGATCACTCTGTTGTTCTGATAATGAGATACGCACTTGTATTATTAGATTTTCCTAGGAAATTCTTCTGCTTGTTCATGCATTATTTCTTGAATAGTTGCAGAGTGTTGCTTTTTTTACGGGTTTGCCCATGTGGGTATTTCTGAGTAATTTGAAGATGGTAGCCTATGGTTAATGGGCATGTATGGCTTTTTTTTTTTTTTTGTTGGTGGTGCAGTTTTTGTCAGCTTTCGGATATGGCAGCTGAAGGTGCGAAAAGCTTTGCTAGGAGAGACCGTCTCTTAGAAATTGAGGCACAGGTTCAGAATTGGTGGGAAGAAGCACATGTTTTCAGGGCTGAAGCTTGTGAAAAGCCACCACAGCCAGGAGAAAAGTTCTTTGGAAATTTCCCTTTCCCGTATATGAATGGTTTTTTGCATCTTGGACATGCGTTCTCTCTCTCAAAGTTAGAGTTTGCTGCGGCTTATCATAGATTAAGAGGTGCGAATGTGCTGTTTCCTTTTGCTTTCCATTGCACCGGTATGCCCATCAAGGCCTCAGCTGATAAGCTTGCTCGTGAGATCCAACAGTTCGGGAATCCACCAGATTTTTCAAAGGTTGTTGAGCAAGAAAAGGAGCCAGAAGAAAAAGTAGAGGATGCAAATGATGGCGCGCCTCCGGAAAAGTTCAAAGGCAAAAAATCCAAGGCTGTATCTAAATCAGGTGGGAAAGTATACCAGTGGGAGATTATGCGTAGTTTTGGTCTCCCTGATAGTCAGATACCGGAATTCCAGGATCCATACAAGTGGTTGGAGTTCTTTCCTCCATTGGCAATGGAAGATCTTAAGGCTCTTGGTGTGGGTGTCGATTGGAGGCGTTCGTTTGTTACAACAGATAAGAATCCCTTTTTTGATGCCTATGTTAGGTGGCAGATGAGGAAACTGAAGTCCATGGGTAAGATTGTGAAAGACCTCAGATATACAATTTATTCTCCATTGGATGGTCAGCCATGTGCTGATCATGATAGGGCATCTGGTGAAGGAGTTCAACCCCAAGAATACACCCTCATTAAGATGGAGGTGCTGAAACCTTTTCCACCTAAATTGGGTGTTTTGGAAGGGAGAAGAGTGTTTCTGGCGGCAGCAACTTTGAGACCTGAGACCATGTATGGACAAACAAATTCATGGGTATTACCTGATGGAACGTATGGAGCTTTTGAAATTAATGAAACAGATGTATTCATTATCACAGAAAGAGCAGCTCTTAATCTTGCTTATCAGGGGTACTCCCGGGTCCATGAGAAGCCTACTTGCTTGGTTGAACTGACTGGTTTTGACTTGATTGGCCTTAAGTTGAAGTCTCCACTTGCATTCAATGAGATCATTTATGCTCTTCCAATGTTGACCATCCTGACAAACAAAGGTACTGGAATTGTTACCAGTGTTCCTAGTGATGCTCCTGATGATTATATGGCTTTGCATGATTTGAAATCAAAACCAGCTCTTAGAGCAAAGTATGGTGTGAAGGATGAATGGATCTTGCCCTTTGAGATTGTACCTATCATTAATATCCCTGAATTTGGAGATAAGGCTGCTGAAAAAGTTTGTGTGGACTTGAAGATCAAAAGTCAGAACGATAAAGAGAAACTGGCAGAAGCCAAGAGGTTGACATACTTGAGAGGATTTACTGACGGAACAATGCTTGTTGGGGAATTTGCAGGAAGGAAAGTCCAGGAGGCAAAACCCTTGATAAGAAGTAAGCTTATAGAAACTGGTGAGGCAATTATTTATAGTGAACCAGAGAAACCGGTGACATCGCGATCTGGTGATGAATGTGTTGTTGCCCTAACAGATCAATGGTATATCACATATGGTGAGCCAGAATGGAAGAAGCTGGCTGAGGAGTGCCTTTCCAACATGAATTTGTATTCTGATGAGACACGACATGGATTTGAGCATACTTTGAGTTGGCTTAATCAGTGGGCTTGCTCACGTTCATTTGGACTTGGAACCCGCATCCCTTGGGATGAACAATTCTTAGTTGAGTCATTATCTGACTCGACTATTTACATGGCTTACTACACCATTGCTCATCTGCTACATAATGAAGATATGTACGGAACCAGTAGATCTCCAATTACACCTGAACAGTTGACAGATGAGGTTTGGGATTTTATCTTCTGTGGTGGCCCATACCCAAATTCATCTGTTATCTCATCATCAATTCTTAATAAGATGAAGCAGGAGTTTGAATACTGGTATCCATTTGATATTCGTGTTTCTGGCAAGGATTTAATCCAGAATCATTTAACTTTTTCCATCTATAACCATACAGCAATTTGGTCCAAGCAACATTGGCCTCGTGGCTTTAGAGCCAATGGGCACATAATGCTTAATTCAGAAAAGATGTCAAAGTCTACCGGAAATTTTAGAACAGTTCGCCAGGCAATTGAGGAATTTTCTGCTGATGCTACACGTTTCTCTTTGGCTGATGCTGGTGATGGTGTTGATGATGCAAATTTTGTATTTGAAACTGCAAATGCTGCCATCCTACGGCTCACAAAAGAATTTTCATGGATGGAAGAAGCTCTGGCTGCTGACTCTTCTTTGAGGTCAGGTCCCCCTTCTACGTATGCTGACCTTGTCTTTGCAAATGAGATGAATATTGCGGTCACGACAACTGAGCAGCATTACCGCAATTTCATGTTTCGGGAAGCTCTTAAGACTGGATTTTATGATCTTCAGGCTGCCAGGGATGAGTATAGGTTTTCTTGTGGTGCTGGTGGAATGAACCGTGATTTAGTATGGCGTTTTATGGATGTGCAAACTCGCCTTATCACTCCAATCTGCCCACACTATGCTGAATATGTATGGAGGGAACTATTAAAGAAGGAAGGATTTGTGGTTACAGCTGGTTGGCCTGTGGCAGATGTTCCAGATCTAACACTGAAGATTGCCAATAAGTACTTGCAAGACTCGATAGTTTTGATGAGAAAGCTGCTTCAAAAGCAAATTTTGGGTTCAAAGAAAGCCAATAAGAAGGGTCCTACAACTTTCACTGAAGATAACAATCTGATAGGTTTGATATATGTCAACGAACAATTTGATGGATGGAAAGCAGAATGCTTGAGAATGCTACGAGACAGATTTGACAATAGCACGCATTCTTTTACCCCAAATGATGATGGAGTGATATTAGAGGCTATCCAAAATAGTCCTGTCCGTCCGAATGACAATTTTAAATTAACTCAGAAGCTTTGTATGCCTTTCATGAGATTCAAGAAGGATGAGGCAATTGCAATTGGGGTTCGGGCCTTAGACTTGAAGCTACCTTTTGGAGAGATCGAGGTTCTTCAGGAGAACTTGGACCTGATCAAGAGACAACTTGGTCTTGAAGAGGTGGAAGTTTTGTCAAACACTGATCCTGATGCTCTTGCCAAAGCTGGTTCTCTTGTTAGACTGATCCACCAGAATCCTCCGTCCCCTGGAAACCCGACTGCCATATTCTTGCCAAGGTGAAATTTCATTATTTGGGACGTATATTTCTGGTCTTTTCATTTTATTATTACTTTTTGTTTATATACATTTTACTGATATTGACTGTATAGATGTTTCATTTATATTTGTGACCTCGCTTTTTAAATCCTGTTTTTCTCCCATGTTATGAAATTATGACCTGAGTTTTGTTTCATCGGCTGTATATTGATTGTTAGGTCTTGAGAAACTGATGATGTTGTTATTGAACGAGTTGCATTTGGAACTGGATATAAGGCGGCTTAAGAAGTATATGTGATCGTCTGCAAAAGCGACACTGATGGGAGAAATGTTGATACAAAAGGGAACGCTGACGCATATTACAATTTTATAGCAACAAACTTGTTATGCTTTGTGGCTTGGTTAGCTAAAGCTTTTGTTTTCTTTTTGGCCGTGTCCGAACCTCTTTAAAAGATTAAATTTTTTAACAAAGTTGGCCCTAGATGAATACCAAAACATTCTTTTTGTCTCTGTGTTATTGTTATTATTATTATTTTTTTTTCACTTTTCTGGCCCTGTTTTATGTTTGAACTTTTGAATATGTGACGTCTTTGATGTGTGTACAATATTAAGTTTCGCTAGAGATTATTGTTTAGGAGGAGGTGTCATGCTCTATTTCCAGTACGTGGAAAGTAATTTTTCCCAGACCATGATGAAAATCATATTCGTAATTAGAAACAGCCAATGCCGTTGGGTGGTGCAAATAAGGACAATTCTTTTTGGAGATAAAAGATGTGCATGCGAATAACACGCAATAAATGGAGGGTCGAAGAATTCTGCCAACATCCGAAGCTTTAATGCTTTGTTGGAATTTGCTGTTTATTAATAATGGGAGATGGAGATTAATGAATGAGTCGATCCTAAAGTGGTTGTTGATTCTGAAGCCATGATCTCCCTCAATCGTTCCCGTGGTGACCTTTCTATTGTAGCTTGGATTATGGCCCGATCATGTTCAGTGGTAGATATCTTCATTTTCATTGTTTTAAGGCTAAGCCCTTTAAATCACACAGCAGTACTCTTAATTCAAACTATATATATATATATATAGAGAGAGAGAGAGAGGTTGCCAATATATAGTAGGTATTTTTTTTAATTTTTGTGTAAGTATTTTTTTTAGTAGTTATATTATTTTCTAATGATTATTTAATCGTTATAATGAAATGAATAAAAAAAATGTATTATTAATATTATTTTTTATTATAAAAAATATATGTGATAAATTTTCATTAGTCAAAATAATTTTTACTCAATTGTTGCTAGTACATATAAAGCATTTAATTGTCAACTAAGATTAACTTAGTTGGTGTATATGAGTTTAAGGGGGTGAAAGGTTCAAACCTTGATAAAATATGTGTGTGTTATTTTTTTTTAATTTTATAATAAGTGGTACTCTTTAATTAAGTTTTACTTTTTTAAAAAATATATATAAAATATTTAACTATTTACACTTTTACGCAAGTTCACAATATAAAGATTTTAATCATATTTAGTTACGACAATTTGGTTTGACCGGCTATATTCGAGTGCAATTTTGTTACGGGCCAATAATTTATTGTGGTGCCTACTAATGAACATTAAAACTTTATTAAAAGGGATTAAGTCTCTTAAAATACTGAAATTTGTTTTATCTGTTCTTGCCCGATTGACTCATGCACTTTATTGGTTCTAAGTCCTTTACTTATCAGGTTTTATTGTTATATTTCTCTTGGTAGGGCTTTTCTGACCCTTTGTTTTTTTGTACTCTATAATTGATAGAACCGTTTAATCGGTTTCAATATAATCTTTTAGAGGAATTTCATTCAAAAAGGGAAAAAAAAAAAAAATAGTTTAGTTGGTTGGTCGGTGTGGTTGGGATGGATGGATGAACACTAGAACGCTGTCTTGTAATTATTATATAAATAGTGGTGCTTTGTGTATAAATGAATTAGTGGTAAGAAAGTAATGGGAGGGATAAGGAGGCGTGTCGTCTTAAACTTTTATAATAATACCTTTCTTTGGTCCTCTCCTCTCTTAGTCGTTTGTTCCTTGCTTCCCTTTTTCTTTTTCTTTTCTTGCTAACTGTCGAAAAAAAAGAAAAGAAAAAACCAAAAATGTAGACAAAACTAACAAAGTACAAAAGTACCTTTCCTCACAACTCTTCCATTCAAAAACCAAGAAAGAAACTAAAAAAAGAAACTTTAGGACTCTGACACACACACACACACACCACTTTTTTCAGAGAGCTCAGGATCTCCCAATGTCTATGCTGATGATGCAGCTCTCGTCGTCATCGTCGTCGTCATCGTCATCGGCAGTGCCTTGGCGATTACCAGTCTCATTCTCCAAGACTGCCTCTGCTTCTGCCTCTGCTTCTGCTTCCCATTATGTCCATCATCGCCCACTTTCCTCCTCTCTTTCGCTCGCTGTTTCTCCCCCTCCTCGTCCCTTTTCTCGTCTGTTGTCTCCAACCCAAATCCAGTCTTTTCCTTTTCATTTTCATGTTCCTTTTCCTTTTCTCGACCCCAAAACCAAAACGAGGAGAACCAGTCGCAAGAGAACTCGGACTCGGAGGAAGGCGGCCGTCTCGGCCGTGTTCGAGCGCTTCACGGAGCGAGCGATCAAGGCTGTTATATTCTCCCAGAAGGAAGCCAAGGCCCTCGGCAGCGACATGGTCTTCACTCAGCACCTTTTGCTGGGTTTGATCGCCGAGGACAACGGCAATGGCTTCTTTGGATCCGGCATCACTATTCACCAGGCCCGACTCGCCGTTCGCAACATCTGGCGTCACCAGATTCCTCCTTCTCCTCCTCCCGACGCCGACTCCGACTCCGACTCCGACTCCAGCTCGGGTTCGGCCGTGCAAGTCCCCTTCTCTATTAGTACCAAGCGCGTGCTTGAGGCTGCCGTCGACTATTCCAGGACGAGGGGTCACAATTTCATTGCGCCAGAGCACATCGCCATCGGACTTTTTACCGCTGATGACGGCAGTGCTGCTCGGGTCCTCCAGAGGTAAATCATATGTTTCTTTTCATTTTCGGTTTTGGGATAATTTTTCATGTATCGAATTTAAGAGCTGGGTTGATGGTTTGAGAGTGTTAAACTTTCAAGATTCATGTATAATGTTATAGGGCCGTGTTTGCTAGTCCGTAATGGAATCGCAATGGGAATGTAAATAAGGGAAGTGTTTCCCTTTTGATGAATTTCGCACATCATTGGTGAAATTAGTAAGGGATAACTCAGTTTTCGATTCATTCTGCTTTCTCTCCAAACTTTTTCCTTTAATATTCTTTTTATTACGGACTAGTAAACATGCGCCATATGGAATTTGAGAGTCTAAGGTTCAAACCCTCTTTTCATTTTTATTCAGATTAGGCGCAAAAGTAAACGAATTGGCTGCCACGGCAGCTTCCAAACTTGAAGGGGAGCTTGCCAAAGATGGTAGAGACTCATCTGGAGCATCCCAACGTTTGAGTGAAAAATCTCTTTCCAACAAAGCTGCTGCTATGAGATCCTCTGAGAAAACAAAAGGTGAGAGAAAAAACTCCCTTTATTATTATTATTTTTTTTTTGTTTCTTGTTTCCTGATCTCTAGGAGGACAGAGCGGAATCACACATAGTTTAACTGTACTTGTTAGAGAAAAGTGCTTTGGCCCAATTCTGTGTGGATTTGACTGCTCGTGCTTGTGAGGGACTTCTTGATCCTGTTATTGGCCGAGAAAATGAAGTTCAGAGAGTTATTCAGATCCTTTGTCGCAGAACAAAAAATAACCCTATTCTTCTTGGTCAAAGTGGGGTAGGAAAAACGGCCATTGTTGAAGGACTGGCAACTAGAATTGCAGAAGAAGATGTTCCTGACTTCCTCTTGGTTAGTCTCTTCATAAATGATCGAGTATACTTATTCTTCTAGTTCTGTCCTCTTTCCTAATGCGGTTATTTCCACTAAAAAAAACAACGCTATGAGTATTACAACTTCTATTAGCTTTGTTTTTGAGCAGTCAAAACGTGTAATGTCCTTGGATGTGGCACTATTAATGGCCGGGGCAAAGGAGAGGGGGGAATTAGAGAAAAGAGTTACTTCGCTGATAAAGGAAGTACACAAATCAGGTGAATAGGTATTTCGAATTTCGTGTAGGACCAAAATTGCTTCTATATTGTTTCTTAAGCTTGATATGTTTGCATTGTAGGGAATATAATCCTTTTTATTGATGAAGTCCATATACTTGTCGAATACAGCTCGGTTGGACACAGAAATAAGGGGTCTGGTCTTGATATAGCTAATCTATTCAAACCATCACTTGGGAGGGGTCAGTTACAGGTGATGGGTTGTTGTTTGTTCTTGCTTTACTTAAGTTGCTTTCTTTTCATGATTAGATAAAACGGTCCTTACTTCAATAATATATTTTTTTGGATGTGTGTGTTTTTGATTATTTATTTTATTTTATTTTTTTGTGGAATATCTTTTGACTAGTTATCTGGCTTAAAATACATTTATTATTTGCTTTTTACATAGAAACATCTCTGTTTGTTCTCTTCCAAAGTTGTCATAAGGGTGCATGAATTGATATATACCCTCATCTTTTTTTTGAAGGAAAAATAAAAGGGGATTTACTTTCTATTGTTTCTCACCAGGTTTCTACTTAGGGTTAATAATATTAATAACTCTTGAATTATACTCATTATACCACTTTGGTCCTTGAACTTTTAGCTTATATAGTAATAGCCTATGAAATATATAATTGTTATAATAATGATTGTTGTCACAAACTGTTAAATATTTAACAGAAATAAGTTTTTACAAAGTACATAGTTTAATAACAATGATCAAGAATGGGATTCCAAATTTTTAACTTGCATATTAGACTACCAAGACATGCAATTATTGCAACAGAAATCTTTTGTTTTTTTTTTCCACAAACTGCTAAATTTTTAATAGAAATGAGTCAGGTGCAAAGCATACAATTTAGTAATTATAACTAAGAACGACATTCTGACTTGTAGAAGTAAATAATGCCCAATTATACGCTTTGTTCATGATTATTTTCTGTTAAAAAACTAACAATTTGTGACAAATGAGCCATTTAATTCTAGGGTTATTACTATATAAGTTGAAAGTTTGGGAGCCAAAATGGTACAATGCGTATAATTCAGGGGCTATTACTATTATCAACCCTTCTACTTAGTTTCTTCAGTCTGTGCATGTATTGCAATTTGTTGACGTCATTATTTTCTCAACTTTTTAAGCTGCTAATAGTATCAGTTCCTTGAGCTAAAGGCATCTGCTTTAGCTTATATTCAATATTGAGTATATGTAACCCTATATTATATATTTCATATTATCTTTTGGAGACTAATTAAAATTGGTTGGCTTTCAAATGCATTTCATTAATTGGCTTACTGCAATTTTCTGGTGTTAGTATGTTAAATGTGCATAGAATTTAAATTGTGTTACATAGGTGAGCCAACATTTTATGTTTTGCAGTGTATTGCATCCACAACTGGAGATGAATATAGGCTACATTTTGAAAAGGATAAAGCATTAGCACGAAGGTTTCAGCCAGTGTGGATCAACGAACCAAGCAAGGTTTATTCTAATACCTTCATTCCAATGCATCAGTTTTTGGCTAATATATATTTATTTGAGTTGGATATGATGCCAAAATTTTCAGGATGATGCAGTTAAGATACTGTTAGGTCTATGTAAGAAATATGAGGCCCATCATAGGTGCAGATATACTCTGGAAGCCATCAATGCTGCTGTGCATCTATCAGCAAGATATATTTCTGACAGATATCTTCCCGATAAAGCTATTGATCTCATTGATGAGGCAGGAAGTAGAGCTCGTATTGAAGCTTTCAAGAAAAAAAGAGAACAGCAAATTAGCATACTTTCAAAGTCGCCAGACGACTATTGGCAAGAAATTAGAACTATGCAGGCCATGCACGAAGTGGTAACTGATAGTCATTTCTTCTATTCCGTGTACATGTTTAATAATTTAGTATTCATGTATGTCTCGTTATAAGCAGGTCCTTGCTAGCAAGCTGAAAAATGTTCCCGCTTCTGCCATGGATGATAGCAGTGAAAACGATTCAGACTCTGTTTTGCCGACTTCATCAAATGATGAGTATGACTTTTGTCCCTGACAATATGTATGATGGGTGTTAAACCAATGGTCTTAGGTTTCCCTTGTGCAAAAATTTCTAGCTCACTTAATTTCATTTTATGATCTTTTAGACCTCCAGTGGTGGGACCGAGTGATATAGCAAAAGTTGCTTCACTATGGTCAGGAATCCCTGTTGAGCAGCTCACAGCAGACGACATAATGCTTCTTGTGGGTCTTGATGAACAGCTAAGGAAACGGGTTGTTGGACAGGATGAGGCTGTGACTGCTATTTGTCGAGCTGTTAAGCGATGCCGAGTTGGTCTGAAGGATCCTAACAGACCCATGGCAGCACTGCTCTTTTGTGGCCCTACTGGGGTTGGTAAAACTGAACTAACAAAAGCTTTGGCTGCGTGCTACTTTGGATCGGTAATTCTTTATATAGCATTTTATAACCACCTGATTCCCCACGTTTTACTTTTGGATAATGGTTAGGGCAGGAAACATAGAGAAACGTCGTTTATGTACGTGTATATACCCATACTGGGCATCAACCCAGTGGTTTTTTTTTTTCTTGTCTATAGGTATTGTTTTCTTCAATTAAAATTTATCACACGTTTTTTCATGATAAAAGGTAGAGGGAGAAAGTTCATTAAATAATGTGTATTTATTGTTATTATTTTTTTTCTAACTACTCATATCATGGTAACCGTTAGATAATTGATGCAACAGCTAAAATAAAAAAAAAATGCCTATAGAATAGGAAAAAAAAATACCTGCTGGATTATGGCCTAGACTCTTTGAGATTCATAATTCCTGATGTCGCTGAGAATTCCCTAGTATACTTTTCCCTAGGAGAGAAAACTCTGAACATGAATGATGCCTAGTGGTAAGGTGGCCGTTGGTGCATTCCCCTGTTTCCGTTATTATAAATGTAATTGTGGTCAGTGTAGCAGTCTTGTTCATTAAAGTTCTTACCCTATTTTCCTTATTTTCCATCCTCTTCACGGCATTAACACAGGAAGAAGCCATGCTGCGCCTTGACATGAGTGAATACATGGAACGGCATTCTGTGAGCAAATTAATCGGTTCACCCCCAGGTTACGTTGGTTATGGAGAGGGAGGAACCTTAACAGAAGCTATTCGAAGGCGCCCACACACAGTGGTATTGTTCGATGAAATTGAGAAGGCACATCCAGATATATTTAACATCCTTCTCCAACTTTTTGAAGATGGTCACCTAACAGATTCTCAGGTATGGTATATATGAACTTAGTAATACTATTGACTTGTGATATGGACAATAGGACAAGAAATGTCATTGAAGTGAACTGTCAAATTCAAGGTGCATATGAGGAAGGACTGAAGAAACAAAAGTATCCATATAAGATAACACTACACATCCCAATTTTTGTACTAAATTTTTTGTACCAACACATGTGACATATAACTTGTCATCAACTGATTAGTGTGTTAAAACTTATCACAAATAGATTAACATTATCACTAATTGAGTTGTGACAAATCACATGCCACATGTGTTGGTATTAAAAGTTTGGTACAAAAGTTGGTATCTTAAGCATTTTCTATACATATATATAAATATGTGGGCACTAATTCCAGGAGATTTTTTTTTTTTTTTACCTATACATGGGTATCATTTTATCCAATTAAAATTTATTATACATGTCTTTTTATAATAAAAAGTAAAAGAGAGAAATTACATTAATAATGTACGTCTTTTGTTGTACATCATTATAGCTATTAGATCATTGTTAGATGACGATTTAACGGCTAAAATAACATACTTATACATAGACGGAAAAAAAAGACTTATTGGATTGGCAACCTATATATATATATATTTAGAGAAGTCCACACGGAAAAAAAAGACTTATTGGATTGGCAACCTATATATATATATTTAGAGAAGTCCACACGGCAAAAGCAGAAAAGTTACTCTTGTGCAGATTTTTCCCTCCCGCGTTTATATTTCAGTCTCTTTGATGAGATTGTAAAGAGAATTTACGCACTTATTTTAAGCGTAAATATAAAGCTAAATAATAGGATATTTATTTATTCATTAGGATAATTATTTTATTATATTTGGAGTTATTAGAGTTATAGTAGGATTTGAAGTATTTATTTAGTTTCCTAGTTGAATTAGAATTAGTCATCTACCTATTCTATAAATAGGCCATTAGTGTGTTCATTATTCTATGCAATTGTTATGAATCAATAAACTACAAGTTTTCTCTCTACATTATTTTCTAGCTCTTTCTCTCTCTAAATTCTCTGTTTTTCTCTCTAAATCTCCTCCTCCTCTTCTTTTCTCCCTTTCCTTCCTATTTTCTTCCCTAGTACTACATCATTCTTACTACCTAAAATTGGGTTTAATAGGGAAGAAGAGTTTATTTTAAGGATGCATTGGTGGTGATGACTTCCAATGTGGGTTCTTCTGCCATTGCAAAGGGTAGACGCGGCTCCGTTGGTTTCTTTGTTTCTGATGAACCAACTTCATATTCTGGAATAAAAGCGATTGTATTGGAAGAACTCAAGGCATATTTTCGTCCAGAGTTGCTCAACCGAATCGATGAAGTAGTAGTTTTTCGTCCCCTTGAAAAGCCTCAGGTATGTACCTTTTATTGTCAATAATGAACTGGAACAACTGTCATTTAGACGTGCTTCAAATGCTAATTTTTGACTCCATTTTCCGGCTCACTCATGTACCATGTTTTCGTTCCAGATGCTTGAGATTTTTAACATCATGCTGCAAGAGGTCAAGGGGAGGCTAGTGTCTCTAGGAATTGGTCTGGAAGTGTCAGAATCAGTCAAGGACCTTATATGCAAGCAAGGTTACAGCGAGATTTATGGTGCTCGAGCTCTAAGACGGGCAATCACATCGATAATTGAAGACCTTTTGAGCGAAGCACTACTTGCTGGAGATTACAAGCCTGGTGACACTGCCATTATTGACTTGGATGACACTGCCAGCCCATGTGTGACAAATCAATCAAACCCGAAACTTCACTTGTCTGATACAACTTCCATCTATTAGTTCCTGTTCCATGACGGTCTTACTCTTACATGTACAGGCATTTGTCTCGTTCCATATTCTTCGTCCTCATTCCCTTTTCTATAGTCGATGGAGGTGGGGTTTTTTTTTATATAAAAAAAAATTGTAATTATGTACAGCCTCATTCTTTGAAGCATATTGGTATAGATAAAATTCAAGGAATAATAATTGGTTCTCAAATTTCTATATCAAAAGAGGAGCACTCATGAGTCGGTGGTTTATTGTACATAATGAGCAAAACCAACTAGGTAGAGAATACAACGATGCTGTATATGTTAAACCTGATTGTTTGAGCCTTGAGGAGACTGCGAGTTGAAACTTAAGTAGCATTCTGTACAGCCGGTAAGGCTAACTGAAAAAGGAGAAAGATCAAAGAAGAAGAAACTAAAACAAATTTTATATATATGCGACGATCAGTCAGAACTCATAATGTACAATTTACACAGGCAACCCCTTTGGCCTCCCTTCCAGCTAACCCAATAAATTAAACAACCATTAATAATGAACGTGAAATGACAAAAAAAAAAAAAAAGGAAAAAACTGACATAATAAAGGAGTTAGGAATGAGAACTTCTTTTCGAAGGAAAAGAGAGCATTTCTTGTGCGAACATGCGAAACTAAAGGCTCAGCTACACAACCGGCTCGGCATTGCTTTCCCGGCTGAGGTACTGCGGTGTCCATCCAACGTTCCAGGATGAGCCAGTAGTAATACTCGTAGCCATGCTATTGACGTTGTAATTAGTATCGCTACTGTCCAACCCTAATGTCACCGCGTCGGCTGGCATAGACGACGGCCACACGAAAGCCGGCTTTAACGGCGGCACGTGAGGCACGTCCACCGAACCCGATATGATCTGAACGACGACCTGCGTTTTAGGCCTCTCCCCGGCATTAGGATGGGAACACGCCAAGCCGAGGAGCAGAAGCCTCTCTGCCTCCTGCGCCGTGTAGTCGCTCCCCAGCCTCTCGTCGACCGCTTTGAGAAGGCAGCCCTCCCGGTGCAGCCACCAGACCCAGTCCACTAGGGAGTTGAAGTTGTCCCTCTTTGTCCATGGCCTCTGACCGCAGACGAGCTCAAGCAGGACAGCACCAAAGCCGTAGACATCGGACTCGCGAGTGGCCTTGCCAGTGTGGAAGCACTCGGGGGCAATGTAGCCAATGGTTCCGGGGACGCCGTCGAGGTGCTGATCAGCGTAGGAGGTGCGCTCGTTGTCGATGGCACGGGCGAGGCCGAAGTCGCCTAGCCGAGCGTTGAAGTGGGCGTCCAACATGATGTTGCTGGCCTTGAGGTCACGGTGGACCACCTTCTGGTCGTACTCGTCGTGGAGGTAATGCAGCGCTGAAGCCACGCCGGATGCAATCTTGTAACGGAAGCTCCAGCTCAGCGCCGCCGTCTCAGGGCTGCAGAACAGGTGGCTGTCCAAACTGCCGTTGGGCATGTAGTCGTATACAAGTAGCAACGTCCCGTTCTTGTGGCACCACCCTGTAATTAATTGCGTGCAATATCAGTACTAATAAGTGTCATGTGATTCTCATATATGTCTCCTTACGTGGCACACCTCCATTAAAACACAAACATGACATAAGAACTTTCACATGATTTGTATGTGGTCGTACAAATTATGTGAAATTTGACATTTCATCGTACAATTTCTCATGTCACCCCCAAAAATAGCATTGTGGTGCAGAAAGGACATCACTGATTGGCTACCCACTAGAACTCGAAACCAATCTCTTTTCTCACTCTTTCCCAGGAGAACTAGGTTTAGTTCGGCTTTCAACGTGCCATTTAGCTACATGTTATTGCAAGTCGAGATGCGAGTCAAGCAGAAGGTACTTTTGGTCCCATTTTTTTTTTTTTTTTTTTTTTTAACTTAGAATCCTAGGCAGCTGAGTTGAATATATATTTTGCGCTAAAGAATGTGTAATTAATGTGTCGGGCCGGAAACAAGGACTAGTATTAACACTACCAATTAGAAAGATTAAATTTGAGATGATATGACTAAGATAATTAGTTACCGAGTAATCGAACTAGGTGTTTGTGACGCAGACGATTAATGATGGTTAACTCAGCCAGGAAATCATCTTTCCCTTTGAGATTTTCCCTAGAGAATTTCTTGACAGCAATTTCCACCTTCTCTTTAGGCAACAACCCTCTATAAACCACGCCAAAACCACCTTGACCCAATTTGTTCTTCTCATCAAAATTGTTGGTGGCCTTCTTCAGCTCGCTAAACTTGAACTCCCTAGGGGTCCCCGGAAGGCTCTTGAGAGCCCCCAGAATCGCCGGGTCCGACGCGGTCGTTCGCCGCCTATACACGTAATAAAACAACCCCACTGATCCCACCACCAGAATCACCACTCCGCCCAGTCCCACGCCTAGTGCGACCTTCAGAGCTTGTCCTCCTCCTCCTCCACCAGCCTGATCATCCGCCCCACCTGGCAACACCTCCACCGTTAGATTCCATCTCAGCACGCAATTCAGCTGGAACGAGCTCCCAGTAGAGGCGGCGAAGCCCAGATAAGAGTCCTGATTGACCAGCACCGCTAAGTTCAGATCCGCCGTCAAGATGGGCTTGGCGGGCCTGGGCTGGATTATGAAGCTCTCGTCCTTCTCCTGCTTCTGCTCCGCCATGAACACGCTGAGCCGCTTCGAAGCGCCGTCGTACTGGATCCAGACCATGTGGAACCGCGTCCCGACCGGGACAATCTCCATGCCGACGTCGGAGAGCGAGACGGTCTTGACGGACCTGACGGAGTTGATGTCGAGACCCAGGTGGTTGTCATCCGGGTCGAAGTCTTCCTTGAAGGTGTCGAGCTCGACGGCGACGATTCGATTGGTGGAGTTGCCGTCGGTGGTGGCGTTGGTCAGACCCAGATACTGACCGTCGCTCCCCGGAGGGAGGTCGATGTTGTTGGGAGCTATGACGAAGGCCAGGCCCTCTCCCGGAGAGGAAGACCCGTTGACCCGGAACATGTTGAAGAGGAACGAAGTGTTGAAGGAGGCCACCTGGTTGGAGTCCCAGAGCCTGAAAGACTGGTTGAAGAAGATTCGGCCGGAGCGATTGGTCAGGGTGAAGTTCCCGGCCGAGTCGGGTGTGACTTGGAGAGCGCCGTTGCTAATGGTGGCCGGGTTCAGAACGTTGAAGAAGGTGTAGTAGGATTGGTTGAATGGCCCGAACTGTTTATCGGAGAAGACGGCGGCCGCCGTGGCCGCCGCCGGGAGTAGTAGAAAGAGGAAAAGGACCAACGTCCTCATATGAAACCGCGAAATAAGCTATTCAAAGAATATTACTACTGCAAGAAACGAAGTGATGATTTTGTTGACATAAAATGATTTTGTTGATATAAATGATAATGGTCAGAGTGGTTAATTTCTTTCCCTCAAGGAAGGCGTACTCAAATAGTATTTGACATAAGAGATTTAATTAAGGTATAGTTAAGGTTTGAATGGAGTTTTGGTCTTTGTTCACTCCCTATACATAACTCGGAACTTTCCTTTTAATGTATGTTGATTTTGTCATATTACATTTTTTTTTCGATAAACAATTGTACCATGACTACATAACTACATATGTAGTCATAATACATTACCCACCAAATGCATATTAAATTACCAAATGCATGCAACTTGAGTCTTTTAGTAGCTATTTATTTAGCTAGTCACCTTCTTTGGCATTTTCTTTTCTGCTTCGCTTTTTTCATTATTTTAAAATGTCACTATCTTTAATTATGTTATATTCTTCCAATCCAAGGGAATATATATATATATATATATATATATATATATATACATATTTTTCATATGTATATTTCTTTTTCTTTTTTGCTGGAATATTTATATGCATATTTCATGTGTATCTTCTTTTGCTTGGAATATATATCATATCTTTTTATAAATGGGACGACCAAAAACAAAGAACAAATTCACGTATTTATTGAACAAACAAATCATTAATTAATTATAAAGCAACCTGAGCCTGTTCTTGATATGTACCGATGACAACCCTTATAGGTCTGGATAAACAATATAAATTTTGCAATTTCATATAATGAAGCCCACACTCTAATCTTTTTATATAATAATGTCTACTTTTTTTTTTTGCTCAGGATAAAATAATGTCAACTTCAGTTATTATCACAACCTATGTTTCGTATTTTGTGCGAACGGTATTGTTATCGCTTATATTAAGGCTGATTTGTATGCACATGGCCATACTGTCCTTTTTGGTTTGTTCTTTCTTTTTTCATAATAATTAAAAGCTGTATGAGATCTACAACTTTTTATTTTTATTTTTTTTAAAAAAAAAGAGAACGATTCATAGAATTAATTTATAGATTGGGAATAAATTCAACGCCCCAAAAGTCTTTTATTTCTTCTTATTGTTGTTTGATTGTGTAAGGGGTTAGATACAATAATATCTTACGTACGCGTCGGATTTTATTATTTGTAACGAAGATAATTAAGTGGCCGTAAGATGTAACTTTTTATTAAACGTTGGGACTACTGTTATAAATCATCAGGATTAAAAACAAACCTCGTATAATCCCTAGATCATTCATTTCAAATGGCTAAGAGAAGATTGTTGAGGTTTACCTAAATTCATTGTTTGTGTGAACGAGGATCGGAAATGATCAGAAGGTCTGCCTATGGAGGTGAGAATTGGAGGGCTTGGGGGTCAGGTATTTTTTGTAGCCTAAAACCTAAATACACTTATGGATTTATCTATTATTGATAGTAGATAGCATGGAATACGAGCGTACGCGTTCTGACCATATGCATCATAACCCTAATTTCAATCTATGTATGATATTATTTTATTAGATATCCATCAACTTAACTTAACTTGATAATATTAATAGGGTATCCACATATGTGTCATACTCTATGGATATTCAGTCTTTACCCAATAAATCACTTAAAATAAATCTACTTAGAAATAACGTGACTTAATACAATTGTTTAATATATGCCCATTATTATTAGGAAATATAATTTCCTAACAACTACTGCAACATTGAACTTTGAAATAAGTGATTTACCACATTCTTGGATTTATTCCAACTTTTTATTTTAATTTTTTTTTTTGGGTTCCCTTCACTTTAAATGTTTTGAAACATATCATGACATATAATAAAACATCTAATTTCTTTACAGTAAAAAAATGCTTATATATATATATATATATTTGTTAGTTTTTAACTTTTCATTATTTCCCTTATTTATATGTAAGCTATTTTACTAGGATAATAATAGATTCAATTTTTTTTTTTTGAAAGTAATTGATTCAATCTTTTAATTTGTACTTTTAATTCATATATCTCTGTTGCAAACTATTAATATATCTAAAAGTATTGCTATATATGTTGCAATTGCATGACCATATATGAAACCTTTTGTTTTTAAATATTTGCTTTTGATAACGAAAACTAAATCAATCTAGAGAAATTTATGACTAGTAATCGTTTTTAAAACTTATTTTGATAAATACTCATTTTTAATTTTTTATAATATAAATATTTATCACGATTTATATTTTCATTATAAATTTGACATAGGTATATATTTTAAAATATATGATAATTTTTAGTGTAATTTTTATTTATGAAATATTGACCATGATATGCATTTAATGTATAAAATATATACCACTGTATATACTTTATGTGTAAAATAGAGGTGGTGTATATTTTTCCAAAAATCGAGTATAAAATAAGTACTTATGAAATAAAAAAAATAAAATATTTATGGAAATATAGTCTCGAAAATGGGTATGTACGAACTTTTTCCATCAATCAACCTTGACTTTTACATCCTATTAATTTTCAAAAAATAAAATCGTCGCGGGAACGTATGCATTTTTTTCTTGGCTAGTGGTGACTTTTTTTTCTTTCGAACTATGACGTAAATGTTAAAAAAAAAAAAAGGAGGGAAAAAAAACTTTGACATAAATGCATAAATAAGCGTTTGCAACTTAAAAAGTATAAAAAGTCAGATATATACAGGAAATGGAAACTCTAATATTTAAGAGATTTTTAGGAGAAAAATAATTATAATACATAGCATATGATGAATGATCACGATAAACACGCGCTAGGCCCTATTAATATTATATTTTTCTTTCTATAAATGTTTCTTTGATGGGTTCGGAAAAAAATGACCATGTCTAGCATTAGAAAAAAGTCACCGTAACGACTTTAAAGACAAAGCCAACCAATCATAGATAGAGAAAAATAAGAAAATGAAAAGGTGTTTTAAGATGGCGCAGTCCAGTTGGCCGAAACTCCTTTACTTTTGTAGGTAGGTATGGAAAGAAATCAAGTATACAAAGACAGCAAGGAGGAGATATTGAATTGAAGGCAATCAAACTAAAGCCTCTTTTCATTTTTTGACGCATCATTCATTAGCCTTTACAGATAGAGAAACATGCACGATATAGACTATAGTGATAGAAGGATAGTTCCCTCGAGCCGGTGGGCTTTATTTTTCCAATAACATTTTTATTCTCATTAAGTTTAGTTTCGGTATTCTCGTTCTCTGAATAAACGTCCTCAAGATTTGAACTCATGACCTCTTAAATAAGAAGTATGTTGATAGTCACTACACCATTTATATGGTGGTTAAATTTTCAATAAATATTATTTAAGTATTTTTTATTGGATTAGACGAGCTACATATGAATAATTTGTATTAGCAAAATTGTGCTCATCATGATTTAATAATGCTAGCATATAGTCTATGTAATATTCATAATTAATAACTTGTCTAATTCGTAATAATATTTTGGAGAGTGTATATTAAAAAAAAACTTCGACTTTCTTCTTAAAAAAAATGTTTTGAGTAAATAGAATTAGAACATGATTTACAAAACAATGGAAGATAATTAGACACTTATATAAAGTGTGCACTGTTCAAAATCACCATTTAAGTCATATTTACATCCTTGTATAAGGTTAAAAAAAATACTAAAAGGTGAGAGGAAGTAAATAGATTTTTACTAAATAAATGCATAAATATAGACCGCCCGACTTAAGAAGTGTTCATATCATAAAGCAGGTTGGGCTTGCCCGTGCTCAATTCTAAGAAGCTCAGTCCACCTTGTGAGCTTACCAAATGTATAGATTAGGTCGTGTGGATCTCCTCCTAAAGTCAATATTAGGCCCCTTAGCTGAAAAAAAAAAAAAAAAAACCATGTCAAACTAGGACCTAAGGCCCAACTAGCCTAAGGGTTAGGACTGAGTCGAGTCGGCTTACGAGTCGTGTAGGGAATCTGTAAGTAGGTTTACTTAGCCCGATCTATATTTACAACTTTATTACTATCTAATGAAAATAAAGTTACATTACAATAATATACATTACTACTGGGGCATATTAATACACAAAATAAAGTGAAAATGGATAATATTATAATAGGTGAATTTTATATTTTCTTCCTAATACCATATACCAAACATGAGAAGACATCAAATATTATAATATTTTGAATAGATTAGCATAATCAGTGGCAACTCACAATAATATTATAATTAAAGTATATTATACACATCTATATGATTATATATTGACTATATATGATATTACTAATTGGGTCGTAATAGCATGGACATTTATTGACTAACCAATAATAGATCCATAGAATCAATCACTCACAATATTTTCATTAGCCCATTGGGCTAAGATACCGTTCTTACCACTTGAACAAAATTATATAGACCTACTTTAGATATAGTGGTGGTATTAGAGCTGTAAAAATGAGTCGCTCGCCTTAGCCTAATCCAATACGAGAAGTAAGCTAAGGCTTGGTCGGCCAAAACTTATATATCAAAGCCTAACCCAACCTTATAGCCTACTCGACCAAAAGGTAGGCTGTTCAAGCTATTAACTAATTTTTTGAATTTATTAAAAAAATAAGGCCCAACAAAGAGTGTTTAAGATTCGACCGGCCTATTTCCAGCCTATTTTTAGAGCTCTAGGTGGCGTATATAATATTTAATACTTTATGTGTAGTTGGTGGTGTGGTATGATGAGAAAATGAGCCATGAAGTCCACTTGCAAGCACTTAAGTTTTTTTTTATTGATCTTGTAGAAATGAAAGAGAGAAGATAACAATTTCAAATTTAATGGAAAGCTTATGAGGTAATTCCTAGATGTTAATAATTTAGGAAAGGCTTATTACATTAATTGCCTAGAAAATGTACATAAATAGGCTAAGATATAGATCAATTACTTTAGGTAACTACCCTTAATAACTGCCTAATAAAAAATAAATACTTATGAAACTAAATTAATTCTAAAGTCTCCAAATATTATAATTGTACAATATTCTTAGTTATTAGGAAAAGTAAATTCTTCAACACTCCACCTCAAGCTGGGTGAATAAAGATTATCCATTCCCAACTTGCTCATTATTCCTTGAAAATTTGAATTCGTGAGTCCTTTAGTTAATACATCAGTAAGTTGCTCCCTTGATGCCACATATGGTGTGCAAATCAAACCACTCTCTAATTTATCCTTGATAAAATGTCTGTCACTTCCATATGTTTTGTCCTATCATGTTGTACCGGATTATGAATAATATTGATGGCTAATTTATTGTCACAAAATAGCTTCATAGGATAAATGCATTTGACTTTAAGATCCTTTGACTTTAAGATCCTCAAGAATAATCTTAAGCCAAAGTAATTCACAAATCTCATAAGCCATAGCTCTAAATTTTGCTTCAATACTAGATCTTGCAAATACTGATTGCTTTTTACCTCTCTATGTGTCCAAATTTCCTCCAAAAATGTATAATAGCATGTTATTGATCTTCGATCTACAATTGACCCTATCTGTATATGTGTATGCTTCTAGACTCAGTTCTCTTCCTTTTTTGTACAATAATCCTGTACTTGAGGTGCCTTTTAGATAGTGTAGGATTCAATCTATTGCTTGAAGATGAACTTTTTTTGGATTATGTATAAATTGGATAACAATACTCACTACATAAGTAATATCTAGTCTTGTTTGTGATAGATAAATAGGTCTTCCTACCAATTTTTGGTACTTGCCTCGGTCTATTACTGCATCATCAATTGCTTCTCCTAACTTATGGTTTGGTTCTATAGGTATATCCACTGGCTTACAACTAGCTTTCCCTATTTCCTTAAGCAAGTCAGTGATGTATTTTTGTTGTGAAACAAAAATTCCCTTTTTTGAATGAGCCACTTCAATCCCTAAGAAATATTTCAATTTGCCTAGATAAACTAACAAAGCTACAACTTCCTTTGCAAGATAACTTCAAAGTACCTTTTCTCTTTTAGATCATTACTAGTCACAATAATGTCATCAATATAAACTAACAAAGCTGCAACTTTCCCCGAATCTGAATGTTTAATAAACAATGTGTGATCTCCTTGGCTTTGCTTGTACTTTATTGCCAATATTACCTTTAAAAATCTTCCAAACCACGCTCTTGGTGATTGTTTAAGGCCATAAAGAGCCTTTTTTAGTCTCCTTGCCTTTCTCTAATGCCTCCATTTCTACTCTTATGGCTTGTTGCCAATTCTCATTGTTAAATGCCTCATACAAAGTCTTAAGAATAGTTACTAAATGTAGGTGAGTAAGAAATGACCTATGAGACGTTGAAAACTTATCAAAAGACATAAATTAAGACAAAGGATGTTGGGTACGTTTCCTAGTACCTTTCCTAAGTGCAATTAGTAAATTAATATTATTTGTGTCATGAGAAGAATCTTTTTTAACAGATTGGACAGATTTAATGCCCGTCATTGGAGAAGATTCTTGGACTTGCTTTGGATTAAGTATTGTCACTTTCCTCCTTGAGTATACTTGCAGTAGTTTTTCAGCAACAACTTCAGATTGAATTTGATATTGTGGCTTTATTTGAGGTTTTGTTTCTAGGTTAGAATTATGTTGGGTTGGCTGCACATTTATTATGGAGAAAGGAATTGAAAGAGGAGATAGTTCAAGTAATCATGAATCCCTATTTTCCAGTAAATTTTCTCCCCCTGAAGATAAAGATTTGGAAAATAACTTTGTCTTTCAATAGAAGTGACATCTATTGAAACAAAGATTTTTTTTGTTAGTAGACGATAACATTTATATCCCTTTTGTGTAGATGAGTACCAAATGAAAACAAACTTTAATGCTCTAGGATCAAGTTTTCCATAATGTTGAGAGTGAATATGAACAAAAGATACACACCCAAAAAATTTCAGAACCAAATTATCGGAGATGGAATTTTCTAGAAAAAAAAATGATAAAGCATTGACTGGACTTTTGAAACCTAAGACTCTAGAAGGAGTTTGGTATATCAAATATGTGGTTGTAAGTACAGCTTCTCCCTAAAAGTATTTTGGGATATTTTTATGAAACATTAAGGCTCTTGTTATAACAAGAAAATGACCATTTTTCCTTTCGGCAACCCCATTTTATTAAGGGGTGTCCACACAAGATGACTCATGAACTATCCTTTCTTTTTGGAAGTATGGTGATAACATTTGATTGAAATAGTTTCTAGCATTATCACATTGAATCTGTTTAATACAAGTTCCAAATTAGTTTTTTATTATGTTATGAATGTAAAAACCCAGATTTTTGGGAGGGTAATTTGGATCTTTTACCAATTTTTGAGTATTATATTGGGTGAATTAATTTGCAAAAGTTTTATATAGAAGGACTAAATTGCAAATTTTAGGAGACAGAATTGATAAAAATTTGGAAATTGGGGAGTATAGTGTAATTTTTTGAAAAATTGCATAGTCCCACATGACCACTCACCTGGGTTCATCTTCTCACTAACCTTCTCTCTCTTCCTCACCCAGTTTTCTCTCTATCACTCTCGCTCGCTCGGCCGAAGGGGAAGGTGAAGGCCGCGCCGCCTCCTGCTATCATCTGCCTGCGCAACCAACCGACAAAGCACCCCTATGCCGTGCCGAGCAGATGCCGACTAACTGTCGCCACCGGAGAGGCCGCCGTTGCAGGAGAAGACGAAGTGGACCGTTTCGGATTTTTCGTCATTGGCGACGATTCCGGCCACCATTTGACCTCTAACTGGGCTCTTGAATTCGTCCTGTCAAGATGAAGCTAAGGTATATATATATCTTAACCCCATACTGCCCGAATCAAAAGTTACCATTTTTGGAATATTTTGAGCTTAAGTTAACTTTTTGATCCGGCCGTTGGATCGTGTTTTTGTTGTCATTTTTGGATTGTACTTGGAAAATAAAAAAGTTTGATATCTATATATATATTACCTATGTTTGGTGATCAACACGAAAATCGAAATCGGACGACTAAGATTTACCTCGATTCGGGTGCCACTGGCCCGGTGTAGGCCTGGACCCGAATTGGACAAGTTATATGTCTAACCTAGCTATTTTGGGTGCTAGAAATTCAATAAAGAAGTCCGTTTGTGGAATTGAAGCTCCGTTGAGAAGTTAGTTTTTCACAAGAGGACAATCATCGGCTTAGAATTGGTTCTCAACCGTCCGGACGATCGTCGACGATGCCTTGAGGATTCAATAGCATGGTATCACTATTCTTGTAAGGTAGGGATTCGGTTACCTTTGTTTTATATTATTTTCGAATAAAACTTATTTTCTGCAACATATGAGAACAAATGTGGTTTTTGGTTTTCTTGAATATATGTGATAGACTATGATGGTATGATATACACATATATATACTGTATTGCTTTGGGGATCTTCTGAGTGCAGGTTATTTAGGCTATATCAAAAATAGGGTTGTTGTGCTACCCGTTTTTCTATAAAAACCTAATATACTTATTTTATTGAAAAACTAGAGTAAGATTATTTGCACACTTCAGTTCTGTGTTGCACGTGTCATAGGATCATACATGAGTACCGTGTTAGCATCGTGGGTTTACAGTGTGGCACTGTGTGCCCCACCGTCAGTGTAGAGTTTGTAAACTCGCACGGGATTTTGTTACTTCTGATTACCTCCCTATTTGGCAGACGTAGGCAATTCGGTTGCCCCTCCAGGTTTGGTAGGCGACACATGGGTGTCCTTTCTGGGTATGTGCTTAGGTGTCAGGTAGGCTGTTATGTACACTTAGTACCATCATCCTGGGTTTCCATAGATGAGAGGATATGAGCTCATGGGTATGGGTTGATTTGTGTTATGTGCATCTGAATTGAATGATTTTGATTATTTATTTATACGTATACGTGACAATTTTCGGTTTTAGATTATTATATATGTATGTATTAGATTTAAACTAATCATGAAGGAGTTTTCCATCGCTAAAATATTTTTGATCGAGGTAATTATTCTTCCTACTAGGCATTTTATGCTCACTCCCTTCCTCCCTTCCTCAGGTGGTGTCTAGTGCGATCTTAGAGATTAAGAGGAGTAGGAGGCCATCAGGATTATAGTTCGTTATCTTGGTAATACTTGAAGTATGTTGTTGTAGTGTTTGGATTGTTTGAGTTTTGTTTTAGTATTGAAACAAGATTACTACTTTCCATTTTGTCTGTGAACTCATGTATACCATTCTGATGTCTATTTTGATGTGGATGATGATGATGTTTGAATATATATTTGATTTACGTCTTATCAGTATTTATTCGATCTATATTTAATGGTGTATACGAACGGTGTGAGAGGTTCACCGGATGGAATTCCAAATATTTTACTTAAAATGGATTTTTTTTTGAAACTATACTTTTAGACGTTTTTAAATATATTAAGGAATTTCTCATCCTTGTAAAATTCTTCTTCTGCCACTAACCCGGGTTTTAGGTTGTGACAGAAAAATTTTAGTATCAGAGCTTTGAATTTAACAGCTCAGAGTATCATCATTAAACTAGATTGAAGTTAATTTTATGACAAACATTCATCATTATCGCATTAACAGTTTGGCATATTATTTCAGATTTTTAAGGATGCCTCCAAGAAGAGTTCTGAGGCACCAGCCGGGTGTCGAACCCACTCGTCCGGATTTCACTCATTTGATCGAGGCAATACAGCAGACATTCGCCCAGATGAGTAATCTAGACTATTAGCCTCAAGCTCTGAGAGAACATCGGTTGGATCAATCTGATCATCTTCAGCAGTTCATGCATCTCCAACCAGGATAGTTTGATGGTAGGCCAGGAGATCTCATGGCAATTACTTAGTTGCGTGAGATGGAGAGATATTTTCGGGTTCTTGGTACTCTGGTTGAATTTTAGATTGTGTTTGCTGTTACCCGTTTGGCAGGGAGTGCCATTCGCTAGTCGGAAACAATGGAACGGATGCAAGATGTAGTGGGTTTGACTTAGGAAGACTTTGAACGGATTTTCAAGGCAAGTATGCCAATAAGGATCAACAAGATGAAATATGAACTGATTTGAGACGTTGATTCAAAGTAACAGAACGGTGAATGAGTACCTGATAGAGTTCACTGAGTTGGTAAGTGTTGCTCTTAGACTGGGTACGAGTGAGAAGTACCGAGTTACCAAGTTCAGGAGTCATCTGAATCGGAACATTTTCAATAGAATTGGTATTCAGACTTTCCATACTCTTCCTGAAATTATAGTGGCTACCCAGCAGGCAGAGGCCATTAAAGAAGGATTAGACTCCATGGGGAACCAACAGAGAGGTTGTTTGGATTTTTGCCTTAAAAAGTAGATTTTCAATTTTACTCTTTTGAGTATAAACAATTTTCTCTTATATGCAATTATGATATTTGCTAGATTAAACTATCTTAGTTGAATAGTTTATTCATCTAAAAAAGATTCCATGACTTTATATGTGTATAAAGAAATAAACATGATTAAGTATTAATTATGGGGAGACTTGTTTCTTTATCTAAGTCTAAATGAAGTAGTTTATAATCTGTAAATAAAGATGGAATACTTTATTTACTATAGGTTGTAGTATTTGTCTATCTCAACGGGAATGATGTGTCTCAAATTATTGAAGTATTTGACTTCTGATAGAAACACTAATACAACATAAACAAGTTATATGTATTGAACTGGACTAGGTCATATAAAGAATTTGAGTGCCGTAACTCAATTCTTATATTATCACAAAGTAGCTCTTAGCATTTAGATCTTAATCCTTGATGTTTGACTAGACTCACTTTCATGGGTTATAAGTTTTTGATTTGTTAAAAGACTAACCTCTATGAAATTAGAGGTAAACTCTGGCATATTAGAGGTTATGGCTTATGAATTGATGGGAACACTAAATAATTAAGGACATTATATATTAATGCCACTTTAGGTTCTTTCAAGATTCATGGAATAATTAAATCTAAGATCTTAGTATTCACTTTGTGAATTGGTTAAGAATTTTGTCTAAATGGCCACTGAGAAAAAAATTATCGACAACATTATTCATTGATAGAAAGATGGTAACTTAAAAGTAAATAGGTATTGGAGGGGTATTACGAAAATTTCACCTATCCAACTACGATGTTGTATAAGGATTCTATATGTGGTATAAAATATACTAGATAGATCGGTTAATCAAGGTTAGTCGATTAAATCTCTATAAAAGGCATAACATTTAATCTAAGAATACGGTATTGTGCCTTTAGTGGAGTGTCCCCTTTACTAATAATATTTATATAAATACCATAATAAGAGTTATTGTGTATTTATCATATTATTGAAGCTTAGATTATTTGGATGCATTAGGTCCCTTGTCTAGCTCAATTAAGCTCATTAATTGGTTAGCGGTATTTGTGAAATTAGTTTCATGAAACTATATAAAATAATGATTCTACACAAAAGTTGGTATTTTTATAAATAAGTTTCATGAGGTGGACATATTTATAAAAATACACTCAAAGCCCAAATTGAAAACAAGCCTAATCCTAATTGGACTAGGGTTAGTAGTTTTTGGTCCCATATATATAAGATATATGAGAGAAAAAACTACACAATAACTCTTAGAGAGTCACACGTATAAGGCACAGGGAGGGAGAGAATTCGGCCAACCTAGGCTAAGTGAGAGAGAAAAAGGTTTTCTGTAATCTCATTGTCTCATCTCACATCCCGGTGTTCCATAGGATCAAGAAAGTGTTCTTGATCGTTCTCCAATGAAGGTTTCGACTTAGTATCCACTCACCTCATCAACCTAGAGCAAGAGCATAGATAAGAAGATTTATGGTTGAAGATTTGATCACCATCAATAAGGAGATTAAGGAGGAACACGCTACAAGAGGTAAACCTTAATCTTATCTCTAGGCTTTTGTATCTAGATTTGATTTATGTTGTACATGATTCTGTATATGATGCATGTGTGTTATATGGTTATGAAACTATTTTCATGTAAAATTTTAAAACATAAATCCACTAATTTTTCTGTTGCGTTCATGATATGATCATGTATTTTTTATATCTGCATGCATGCATGATTTTCCTAAGTGTTAGGTCAATTTTTCTAACAGAGGTAATGATAAGAAAGTCACTAGAAAGAACCAGGGGCAGTGGTCAGCCCAAGGTACTCCGAACAGTGGGAGTTCGAACAGTAGTGGTTCTTTAGGGGATGACAGAGGCAGTCCATATAGAGGATATTTCGATTGTGGCCAGAAGGGTCATCGGAAAAAGGAGTGTCCCAACCGTTTGTGGAAATCTCCTCTTTCTCAGGGAGAACCGCAGATGAGCTAGTCCAATTCTATTTCTCATCAGAACACTCAAGTAAGACCGCAATAATCATAAGATGTTTTGCGGACTGTTTCTTATCAGAACACTAAGAAAATGGATAAACTATTTTTTATTGCTCAAAGCAAAGGTTACACATTTATATTTTGCTAATTCGCAAACATCATAATGAATGTCTTCTACATCAATAGATTTGAACAAATAGGGAAACATAATTTTAAGTGTACTGAAGGATGGATTACCTAGTCTAAAATGATGTAGCCAAATCTGTTCTTTATTGGTGAGAGAGACTTTGGTTAGAAGAGATAGAAAAGAATTTGTGTTATTGCTCAAATTACTGCCCATATGCTCAAGATAGTAAAGTCTGTCTCTTTTTTTAGCAAGCCCAATCATCCTCTCTGTAGCTAGGTCTTGAAACACACAATGAGTTAGCAAGTCCAATCATCCTCTCCGTAGCTAGGTCTTGAAACACACAATGAGTAAGAAAGAATATCACTTTACACTTTAAATCTTTCGTGAGTTTTTTTATGGATATAAGATTAGTTGAAAGTTTTGGCACATGGAGAACATTTTGAAGAAGTAAAGATGGTATGATACTGATTTTTCCTTGACCTGCCATTGTGGTTTGCGAACCATCTGCTATTATAATCTTTTTGTTATTAGAACTTGGATTATAGGATAAAAATTTCTGTGAAGAACAGGTTATATGATTAGTAGCTCTTGAATCGATGTCCCAAGAGTTGGAAAACGACAGATTTGAGGCATTTAAATCATGGGAAATAGAATACTTACCTGTTTGAGCAAGAGAACACATACTAGAGGACTTGCCAGGGGTTCCCAAAAGGTTTCTTAGCCTTTTTATTTCTTCCTTGTTAAGTTCTCCTGAATCTCTATCATTAGAACTCCTAGTATTTTGAGAATTTTCCTCACCATTGACCAGATATGCTCTTCCATTTTGCTGCCAATTTTGTTCTCCACCACAGTTTAAATTCGGAGGCTTGTCATGAAGTTTCCACCACCTATCTTTTATGTGTTGAGGTTTCTTACAATATGAGCACTACAATTGATCACAGTTTGAGTTCTTTGACACATCAGATCTTTCTTGTGTAGTAGGAGCGACATGGTTGAAATTACTCGGTTTTGCAGAAACCATCGCATATCTATCCACTAGTGGAGAGTCAAGCATACAACTTTAGTGAATATCTTCTACCTGAATAATTGAAAAAACTTCATTGATGGAAGGTAAGTCCTCCTTTCCAAGAATTAGTACTTGAACTTGATCGAATTCTACATTTAAGCTAGAGAGAAAATCAAAAATCCGATCCCTTTCAACGAATTTTTGAAGCATCACGACATCCTTGGTGCACTTCATCCTTATTTGTTGATAGTAATCAATTTCTTGCCAAAAATTCTTCATGATGTTGTAATACTCAATTACAGATCAAGTTCTCTATTTAGAGGCCAAAATCTTCACTTTTAATTCATATATTTGAGTAGCATCATTTATCTTGGAATATGTTTGGCGTATGGTTTCCTAAATCTCTCTTGCAGTTGTCAAAAACATTTAAGTACCGTTGATTTCAGGAAGCATGGAACTCCATAACCATGACATGATGATAAACTCTTCCTTATCCCAAGCAGTGAACTTTGGATCGGTGGAGTTTGGTGCCATCCCAGTAAGATGATTCTATTTTCCTCTGCCTTTCAGAAAGGTACACACCAGTTGCGAATATTGGAGATTGTCTTTTGCTGTCAAACGATATACTGTTTGAAAAGTAGAAAGATCTCTTGAACTATATAGTTCGGTATTTCTAGGACAGAATCAAACAAATCTCTAGAATGAATGAGTGCAGATTTATTCGACATCATGATTATGATGAAAAGGAATAAAATGCAAACATGGGAAGAATTATTGGTTAGCAGAATTGACAAAGTACATCAATAATGAATCAGATTGAAAAAAGAAAAATAAAAAATAAATAGAGAATTAAAAATCTGGCAATTAAGGCCAAAAAATTTTTGCATAGAGAACGTTAAATGCTCTGATACCATGTTAGTAATTTAGTAAAAGTCTAATACATTAATTGTCCAAAAAACGTACATAAATAGACTAAAATACAGATCAGTTACTTTAGAGGTAACTACCCCTAATAACTACCTAATAAAAAATAAAATACTTATAAAACTAAATTAATTCTAAAGTCTTTGAATATTACAACTGTACAATACTCCTATTTATTAGGAAAAATTAAATTCTTCAATGCTGAACTCTCTGATAATTTGATATACCTCAAATTCAATGGCTATAGTCTATGTTTTGTATTATATTTGGATGGGTTACATATTGTTATTATTTATTAATTTATGTCTACAACTTTTAGCTATCTTGTTTAATAAAATACATCACATTCTTCCTCGAGTAAAGCCGAACAATTGAAGAGTGAGAGATTATCTAATAGATTGAAGTAAATTGTAACATTTGTATTTATAATTAAAATAACTTATTCCTGATAAAAGAAAATGTAATTAACAAAGCCTAACAACTAAAGGATGGGAGATTGCTCTAATAAATTAGAGCAAGTTGTAACATTTGTATTTATAACTAAAATAGCATATTCCATTAAAATGATAAAAGAAAATGTACTTAACAAAAATGCTTTAAAAAACAACTCAACCAAAATAAACATTCAATTTGCGTCCTGTTTTCAAATTGCAAACCAAACAACAAAAGTTTTAAACTTTTTGATCAAACTTTGTTCAAACATTATTGTATGGAACATGGTTTCAAAAGACAATTTTCAATCATTGATCCCAAACGTACATTTTAAATTAGACCTGTTTGTTGTAAACATAAAAACAAAACACCAACCAAAAGTAACATTTGTAGAAAACGAAATTTTTACTTTTTAGAATTATCCATCAATATTTACATGATTGATTGTCATTTACATACACAACCAAAAGAAAAATTCTCCCAAATGGCAACCACTGACCGATAAAAATGTAATCCTTGAGAAATCTAGCTATGAAAACTTTTTTCCTTATTTATGTTATATCTGATTTAGATTTTAAAGTTTAAGCGAATATAAATGTGGTATCTCGAGTTAATAAAATTTATTATAATTTTATATTAAAAATGAGAAATTTGCAGAAAAATAAAATGTATATTTATTAATCCGTGATGAAAGAAAGAAAAAAAGAGAATAAATTTTTAAAAGAATGAAAATAAATTAAAAATTGAATCATTTTACTAAAATTTAATTATTTATCTTCAAATATGTATAAGCGAACAGAAAATTTTAGTAAACAGGAAAGTCGTAAAATGGTCACGTGCAGATCAGGTGATCACTTCGTTCCGAGTCCTGAGCTGAGAGAGAAGAGACTAGTGTAGGGAGAGAGAGAGAGAGAGAGAGAGAGAGAGAGAGAGAGAGAGAGGGGGCTGCGGCAAGGCAACCATGGTCGCCGATGGCTTCCTTTTATTTTATGGCTAATTGTTTAAACACCATTTCTCCTCCTCCAATCTCAAATCGGTGATTCAATTACTAAACCAGGTACATGTATATTTATTTCTCTCTTTTAATTGCAATTTATTTGGGTAATTTCTCATAATGTATTTCTTTATTTGCAATTGTATGATTAATTAATATGTATATATATATATATATATATATATATATATTGACTTGTTATAATGTTAAATTGTTATGAACCCAAAAGAAAGAGAATATGAAGTCCAGAGAGTTGGGCTTCCTCCTTACTTATGCTGCTGCTTTCTACGCCTTCATCATTCTCCGTTCTCTTCGACTTTCTCGCGGTAAAATCCTTCACCCATTTTTCTTTCATACTTTCTAAACGTACATATATGTATATGTATATATATATATAGGACGTATATATATAATATAGTACGTACAGATAGATAGGTTAACAATCCAATAGATATTTTTTTTATTAGGTATTTTTTGTCTATGGATTATCATCTAATAATAATAATTCATAAATTTAATAGTTATAATGAAATGAAATTACGGTAATCCATAAATCCAATATCCAATACAATGAAATAAAAAAATATGTATTGTTAATGTTATTTTTTTCATACTTTTTACGATAAAAAAATATTCATAGTAAATTTTCATTGATTAAAATGATACGTAATATATATAAGTAAAAAAGAAAAATTCTTATCGGATTGGTGTCCATATATATATATATATATTTATATAGATATTCTAATGCTTCGTATGAGCAGTGCAGATCACCACACCAAGCTCTATGGTTTGCGTCCTGGATGGCTCATATCTCAACGCCTCAATGTATAAGCACACACACTCTCTCTATCTGTTTGTTGTTGCACAATCTTATATGCATTGAATACTCATAAGCTTATGATAAAATTAGGACGTCTCTGATGCTCAATGGAGGAACTTTCGTGCAAATTTACCTATTCTCACCATCGTTTTCTCCATTTTCGCTACTGTGGCTAATGTTTCGAGGACCCTTTTTCATTTTAAAGCAAAAGGGATGTCTCTCATTTGGCTCTTAATTTCTTTGACATACCTCTCATATCTCCACGGCGCTTGGTATGTGTGTGTGTGTTTCTTCATAACAAAGCATTTTATACATAATCAAACTCCAATAGCTGACTATCAGCTGAACTGATCTTTTTATCTTATCTTTTCTTCATCAAAGCATCATATTCATCATCTCAATCGCTTCCCTGAATTTTTTGCTGGTGAAGGTGCGTTCCTTTCAATTTTAAATGTATAAGATATAGCATTTTTGTTTCGGTTATATGATTTGTACAGTTTAATCAATTGGTTTTTTATTAGTTTCATGTTAAAATCTGTATGGTTTATGCATCCAAATAAACCACACTCTCTTACATTCATACACACATAAACACACTTGTTTTTTTTTTTTATTTTTATTTTTAATAGTCCTTTTGGGTCTTGTGCAACTGGTAGGTATGCCATGCATTTTGATAGTCTTTTATGGTGTTCTTTGTTTGATAGTATTTTTGTTGTTTTTTGAACTTTGTGCGCTAATTTTGATTTCTAATATGTATTCCTTGTTGTTACGTTGCTCTATATAATTATCTGATAGTGTTTTAAACTGTCCTCATACTGCAGATTTTTGCACGAACAAAGTACTTCTCTTTTGTATTTTGGATTTTCAACCTTTTTTTCCTTATATGCAACCGTGTCTATGAAGGATATTCATTCTCCATATTTGGGTGAGTGTTGTGAACTAGATTATAAAGTTACTCTTTGCTTTAGGTAGTAGAATAATGATCCAAGAAATTTTCTATAGCTGCTTACCCCTTGTGCTTGTTTATTGGGTATAGTCAACATTGGGCATTTTTGGACAACTTTCGTGGAACCTTTCGATGGCACATATGCTTTAACTTTGGTATCTTATCTTCCTTTTCATTTTTTGACATTATAGTTTTAATTATTTCTGTTAGACCTTTAACTGTGTTTGTACTTTTTAAACATCATGTTGTATCTTCTATAGTACAGCTTGCTATCATAAAACCTGAAAGCAGCTCAATGTACTCACAATGATTGGATGTGAACATGGAAAGCTAGTCTATGCTTTGGGAGGGTACATGGTTAAGTCCTAGAAGAAGTTTTTGTAACACCAAAAGTTTCATGTTACTAAATGGACTCCATGGAGTAGAATAGTTGCAGTTAGAGCTTTGGAAGGGCATAATGGTCCAGCCATACGTGGAAAGAATGTTGTTGTACTTGTGAAAGTTGTCTCAAATATGCCAATAGCTTTGCTTAAGATTTAATGGGAGAGAATCATAGGTAAAAACCTTCAATGATTGGTACTAGATTTGCCGCAAGAAAGCAAAATAATCTTGTGCTCCTGCATTGCTTCATGCCATGAAAATTGTTGGTTGGAAGCTTAGTGAGTTGTGCCTTGGTTGGTTTAGCATGTTAAATAGGTAGTGGTAGGCCTTGGAGGAAAATAGTGGCATGATCTTTTCTGCTGAAATCTGGTGATCCAGATTGAACTAATTGTGTGGACTTTTTTTAATAAGTATTTAAATGAAATTGTTTTCTCTAAATATTTCGAGCTGCTTTCTCTTTAGGCTTTAGATTTTTGTATGCCCTTGAATTTAGAAGTCGTTTTCTTTAGACCAAGTAAAAGTTCTCACGTTGAATATAAAGATTCCAGCAAATGTCAAATTTTTACTCTTGTTCTGTTTGACAGTTGTTTTACGCATGCTAAGCTTCGGTTATGATTACCATTGGGCACATCAGGATTCTCGGTCCAGTTATAAGGTACTTGTTTTACATTTAACTTTTATCCTTTCTATTAAAAGGAATAAAAAATCCCTATTTCATCTTCTCACTTTTGGTTTAACCGAAAGCTTTCTAATAAATCTAGTTTTATCCTAATTTCGCACGACTGCATGTTTACTTGGTGTTAATGTATGTTCTTATATGTGTAAGACTGCCAATCATTCTATAGTAATCAACACTACCTTATTTTTCTGTCTTTTGATTGCAGAAACATATTCAACATTGCAACCTCTGTAAATCAGGAAAAACTTGCTACCAAATTTTACAGGTTAGTTTAGTTGTCCTACGTTTTATAGTTTGGTTTTGGTGTTTCTTAAGCATAACCCTTATTAACCTTATAGTTAGTGATACAACTTTTATCAGAATGAATTTTTCCTGTTGTCCAGGAGAGAAGTGTCCCGGATGACAAGTTTGCCTTTACTGTGTACCTGTCTTATTTGCTGTATGCACCTCTTTATCTCACTGGACCAATTATTAACTTCAATGCGTATGCCTCACAGGTTAGTCATTTCATGATGTTTATACTTGATCCTGTTTCTTTATTGTAAGGTCGTGAATATTTATGTGATAGTGGCGTTGATAACCCCCTTTTCAGATAGAAGATGATTCTTAGCGCTTCTCTACTAAAACAAAATGGAAATGGTTTTAGTCTATGAAACTTAATGCTTTAGTTTCTACTGCACCTTTCTCCCGTCTAACTTTTAAAATAATATTTTTGTGGAAATCCTGGATGAAAGTAAGAAGTAATTAATATGTATGGCTGAATGCTTCCATTAATGTATCCAATATATCTACAAGCAATTCAGTGTTTGCATTCAACTAACTTGTATATCAGGATCATCAACTAGATTGGATCTTCCTAATGCTAAATTTGGTAATCCCTTAACAGCATGTTTTATTCGAATCTTATAATGTTGTCTCTTGCTATATTCTTTCAGCTAGATGTGCCTCAGAATCCTTTCTCAGTCAGAAATATGGCTTGGTATGGTGTTCGTTGGGTCTTCAGTCTTATCCTGATGGAACTAATGACACATCTATTTTATTACAATGCCTTTGCAATCAGGTGACTCCTGTACTAGTTTAAAGATGCAGCATTGTTTGAATTTTTTGGTTTCTATAAGGTATGTTATCTAATAACTAAGTTACCTATTTTTGCTTAATAGTGGTGTGTGGAGACATTTATCTCCTCTGGATGTGTTTATCGTTGGATATGGGGTAAGAAGTGATCAGTAATTGTTTTTTTTTATCCCTACCTTAGTTTGAATTTATATGCTAATTGTTTTTTGATTGAATTAAAATCTTATATAAGATTATTCAATTCCATGTGTACAGGTATTAAACTTCATGTGGCTAAAGTTCTTCCTGATTTGGCGATACTTTCGATTCTGGTCACTGGTATGTTACTTGGTTGGAAATTTCTCAATTCTCTCCTCAGCTGTGGCCTTCCTTTATCTCTCCAAAGACAATGTGATGAACTTCCTGTGTTGCAGATATGTGGAATTGAGGCCCCTGAGAACATGCCAACGTGCATCAATAATTGCTATAACTTGGAAAGCTTTTGGAAAAGCTGGCATGCTTCCTACAACAAATGGCTTGTGAGGTGCAACTTTCAATTCTTTCCCCGTTCTCCTGGATTCCATCTTCTATCTGTGGCTTACTCTTCCCCACCCCCCCCCCCCCCCCAAATAAATTAATACAATTCTAGGTACATGTATATTCCTCTTGGGGGATCACAAAGGAAGCTACTCAATATTTGGGCTATATTCACATTTGTCGCCCTATGGCATGATTTGGAGTGGTACTTATATCTTTCAGTGTTCTTTCTTCTTAATATTTTCTGGCAAAAATAGAAGCAGAAAATCTGTTGAATATAAACCTTACTGAAATGCTTATTGGTGCCTGTTGTTAGGAAGCTTCTTTCGTGGGCATGGTTGACATGTCTGTTCTTTATTCCAGAAGTGCTGTTTAAATCAGCAGCAAATGCATTCCAGGTAACATGTATTCTTTTGTCGACTTCTATTTATATATATATGTGTGTGTGTGTGTCTGTATGTAATACATGAATATAATAACCACAATTTACTGGAACAAATGAAATATTCCAAAGGCTGTAGAAGAGAATGAGTTGTCCTCTAGTATTGAACTTCAAACAAAAACCAGAACAATTCAAAAGGGCTCCCCACTCCCTGATCAGCATAGCATCAGAACAATCTTTAAACATGAAAACTACGAAGATATCCAATATGTAGGACACTTCTTATCAAGAATCTTCTAAAGTTCTTTTGCTTTCTAGCCAAATTACGCAGCAGATTTTCAATACCCCGCAGTTTCACAAAATCTTTACCCTTTTCACTATGGCCATAAGAAGATCCTACTAGAAGCGCTCAATACGTTCCCCTGGGGTACCCATGCATTATTATTAAGGTCCCCAATCATTTTTATCAATGTTTCTCTGTACTAGGTTTTATGGACAATATAGTGATAACAAATATTGAATTTGTATGTTATGAAAGACTTTGGTGGTGTTTGCTGGAAGTTTTCTGCAAAATGCTGGTAACTAGTAAATCCCACATGGTATAAATGGTGTGTTTTTGGTAGTTTGGGTTGTTCATTTGTCACTTAAAACCAGAATTCAACAATATAACATCACTGGTTCAACCTAGATGTAGTTAGCCTTGTAAGTGTTCAGGTTCAGGCTAATCAGGTTCAAATCCTCGTCCTGCTTCTTGATAATTATCTTTTCGAAGGAAACTAGATTGGATTAGGTTGCACCTGAAATGAAACTGCTTTATTTAGCACATAGCTTTATGGAAAACAAAGTAATAAATGCAGTCTGTGCTTCAACCAAAGTACCTTCTGGGCAACCTTAGAACACCACTTATATGATCTGCCTCTCTTCTTTGATGCCTTTATTTCTTCTTCTAGTTTTATCTTTTTTTTTCTTTTTAATTATTATTTGTCACTTCTTCCAGGCCACAAATGCTTTTAGGGAATTTCTTCTACGTGAACTTCGTGCAGTTGCTGGTGCTGTCACTATCACTTGTCTCATGGTTGGTTCAGTATATTTTTAGGACAAAACAGTTTTTTTCTTTTAGATTTGAATACCATTATCCACTTCACTTTGCGTGTCCTTGATGTCTATTAGTACGGTGTTTATATATGGAAGTAATTGTCTTCTTTTTTTTTTTTTTCCCCCGCTCTTCTCAATCATATAAATGGCTAGAATGGGATATCACTGGTCATTACCAGTTTCATTTTATGAGTTTGGGAATGGTTGCTAGAAAGTAAACTGATGATCTGTAAATTCTTAATCCTGAACTCCCCCTTCCCCTTAATGGAAAGTTTTGTGAAACATTGGTAATGAAAGCTATTTCCCTTTTACTTTCAAGGTAATACATGGTAGCTAGGTAAGTTTAACTTTTCTGCAGGGTCCTAGAAGAATTAAAAGAACAAAATGAATGTTAAATGCCGTAAGATGCGTTTCTCCTAGATAACTTGGTTAAAAACAAAGTTCAATACACTGATTGATAGAAGTGGAACTTTGTACAGCCTTTACATGCTCTTCTTTGCTTTACTATTATATCAGTAAATCTTGCTGAGCATTTTACCTGGAAGATGTTTGGAGTTTAGTTTATCTCATACACATCACGATGTTTACTTTCTCCTAATCCTTGAAAGAGGTTGTCTTCTGTTATATCGAGTAGCTACTGAAACTGAATTATTTTCTCTAGTGAATAATTACGATTAATAGAATGATTTTATGTATTTTCGTAAAAGCAAATTTCGTGGTATAAGAAGTCTTTGTTTGAACTTATACTCTGAAAGTGTCTGCGGAACCTGCAAATGACAACTTCATCAATGCTGTTATTATGCAGGTCGCAAACCTTGTTGGTTTTGTCATTGGGGCATCGGGCATTAACTGGTTGACTTCTCAATTCATCGATAGAGATGGTATGATATAATCTCGTATTCTTTGGTTGGGTGAGTTCTTTGAGGAATGTAATGAGCTTGTGCAATATTCTTTTGTGCAGGGATACCTGTTCTGGCTGGAATGTTGGTAACATTTTATGTAGGAACCAAGGTGATGTCGTGAAACGGTTTTGTTTTTTATTTTTTATTTATTTATTTTTATTTCCATGTCATCATTTGGAATCTCTTTGAGGGAGATTTCTCCCGCTATACGAGTATGATTATTTGCATCACTGTGCTGAAGTTTGGTACTCTGCAGCTTATGTTCCATGTCCAAGATTTCAAGCAAAGTAGGCACTGAATTAGTTGGTCTGAATCCAAGACAGGTATTTCTACTGCGAATATTATTGAATTACCAGAAGGATGGCTTCTTCTAAAGGACCTTAATAGTTAATTCACTTGGCAGATTTTCCTAAGAAACTTTTTTGTCCTACATCATAATATCCATGCAGTCCTGCAGAGGGAGATCGAAAAACAGAGAATTACTCCTCAGTTTACCTCCCATACTTTACCAGAGACGACTATTTTTTTTTCTTTCAATGAAAGAAATAGAGATCTCAGGCCTTTCTTTAATCTTTCCATTCTAATGTTGCTAGTAGGATGTGTAATTGGAAGAGATGTATTATTGGTTGTTTTGGAGTGATAATATTTTTATAATTAGTCATTATCTAAAATATATTTTAAGTTACAAAATAATGTGATAATTATGTATTTATGGGTTTAATTAAAAAAAATGTGATATGTCAAAATATAGAAAGAAATTTGAAGAATTGTTAAGTTTCATGCCATATCATGTGGAAGTTATATGCCATGTCATCAAATGTTACGCAGAAGTTACAGGCCGTATCATCAAAAAGGGGTTATTTGAAGACTTGATTTGTGGCGATGTGCCAATATTTAATTGGAGGCATTATTGGTCACTTAAAAAGGGCTGTTCCAGCTATTGATAGGAAGCATTTCGTGATCGACTATATGAGTCAAAGATTTACAAAAAATAATTAGATTTTAACACCTCATTAACAGATGTTAGATGAAGTGTCAACAGCATAATAAATTACATTATTTTAAGAGAGAGTCATCTATTCAAGCCCTCAGGAGGAGTCTGTGTTACGGGCCTGTATATACTCTTATTACAAATATCTGACGGGTGAATAGGACAAGACATACCTTTCTTTTTCTTTTACTCGTTTTCCAACCTTTTAAACTGCAACTATTCTCTCTCCCGCTCACCTTTCCCTTTCTTTCTCCTTTACCAAATATAAAGCCAATTTAGTTTCCCTCCTGCCAATATAATGTGTTGTCTACCTCTCTTATTTTTTATTTCCTTTACTCGACGACACTAGTTCCCATCATAGACGACACTAGTTCTCATCATAGCCTCCAGCATTTAATACATCTTTCTCACAAAATTCCCTGTTGTCTACTTTTCAAATTACCCATACGTACTAATATATATATATATATACTATGTTCTATGTTCTGATTTTGGATTCTCCTTTCGGAATCAGTTGTTATATAATTTATTCAGATATTTTTCTAATATGATATTAAACAAATATATTCTTTGTTCTCAATAAAAATTTATTAAGTATATTTTTTTATAATAAAAAATAAAAATAATATTAATAATGTACGTTTTTTCAAGCATCTCATTATAGTAGTTAAATAATTATTAGATGATGATTCAACGGTTAAAAAAAATACTTCCACATAGATAAAAAAAAATAACTACTAAATTAGCAATCTATATATATATATACTTGGCCTCTTATACTTAAATCCATATATGCACACTGAGATATTATTCTCATATAACCATAATAATAATATATAATATAAGTTTTGGAATGTTGGGATAATGATTTTATTATTTTCTCATATTCTAAATATTTCATAGGATGCTAACTAACTATATACATTATATTAATATAACTATTATCATTTAAATTTTGTATTTTAAATACTCACAGACCTGTGAAGAAATTGTTTAGTAAATTGAGTTGTATAGTATAATTGCTTTGTTTGTAACTACCCACATTATTTTCAGTAATTTAAATACCTGCAGAATCGTGAGGACGAAATTGTTGACGAGTTAAATTTGCTACATACAATTGTAAAAGATTTTTTTCATACAAGTAATCTGGCCAAACGCTCACTTTAAATTCATCGATTTATACTCTTGTCGTCTAGTCTAAGTCTGAGTATACTAATTTAACAAAATCGTAACTATCTAACATGGAGTGTTGGACTACCTCCCACAAATTTATTTGTTTATAATTAATCATTGTTATGCTTAATTAAACTTTTGCAAGAAAAACACTACTAGCACTTGTAATTGATTTACTACTCTAACTAGTAATAAATACTTAACATTCATCAAAACCATAATGACTGGAAAATGGAGATTACTTGTTACTCGCCATTCTCTGATAGCAACTAATGAATCATTTCCATCTATCTTACATATTGCTGTAATAGTACATAACGCTAAGTAATGTGCATGCAATATTAGCTACAAAGCAATATGCTGTCCCATGTGAAGGGTAAACCATCGTGTGATCACGTCTGTTGGTTGTAAAACACAAATTATTGGCTTCTAGATTTGTGGTGGGAAATTTCTAAGATAGGGACAGCTAGGGCAAAATGAAAAATAATGAAAAACATTTCCCAAGAAATTTCCCAAGAATCATACTTAACAACATGTCCAAAAACAATAATAATAAATAAACAAATAAATAAGAAGTGAGAAAAGAATGAAGTTAAAATAAAGATGGATGGATTTGAGTGATCTTTAGGCGCTACTAGCGAAAGTTAACCAACAAATAACTTTAAACTTTTATGATTATGGTAAGCAATATAATATATTTTTTTTAAATTGTTGTATTTTCGATAGCAAACCGTTAAGTGTAATTAACTATATCAATGGCCGGATAGAAAGTTACTTTTTTTGGATAGCTCAATAGCTTACCATATATGTGTAGATGCTATTTCTTAGTTGAGATTGTGATATTTTCTGTTAAAAAAGCCCCAACATCGACCGAGGAAAAAAAAAATTAAAAATAGAAAACAAACGATACCAAAAAAAACTCGAACATTTTTTACATGAATTTGGAGTCTTTGTAAATATATAGAACACCAAAAAATTAAATAAATAAATAAAACTTTGGCATTGCATAACACAATCAATGAGCCGGAGGAGAAATGCAATTCTTTATAGATGTGTTTTGCCGTGGAATTGCTAATATTTCTGCATGACACGAGATTCACAGGCAAAGAGGGATAATATTTGCCATTGAATGCTTCGTCCCAAATGCCTCAGCCAGCCACCATTTCACTCGCAGCCAAATGTACACTTGGATTAACACAACAAAGACACTTTGGTGACATGGTTTTGGTACGCACTACTTGTGAGGATCCATATGAGGGTAGAGCCCCAAAATGTGCTCCGGCATGAAGTCGTGCCGTGTCAAAATTCCCACAATTGGAGGTCTCTGCAATTTGCAAAGCATAACATTATTAGAGCAATGCTAAGTAGTACTATTGCTGCTTAGTACACAGTAACGTGTCTCACACCACTAATATAGTGTGTGATACTAAGCACCAGTGATACCCTTTCAAGGTTTTCGTGATACTAAAATTTCACCGTAAAGTTTTGAGCTCGACAATGCTACCCTATGCTATGCATCAATGAGCAAAAGAGAGAGAGAATATGATATTATAACATACCCCTTGGCTCTTTGGCACCACGCACATGTGCCTGAGGCCAAGTTGGCGAAAGAGAATGGCAGCTTTGGCAAGTGACATTGACTCAACCACTGTGTATGGAGAAGTGTTTGTAATGGGATGAAGATCCACGTACATCTCCATCTCCTCCTCTTCAATATCAAGATCTTCCAATTTGATTCCTTTTCCTGATCCTGCCTTAGCAAAATTAGATGCAGCAAATGTTTCTAGTATCTCTCCACCACACATCACTCTCTCCCTCGTGAACTTCTTCTCCTTTAGCAAAACAAGTATATGAGACCTCAACACTAGACCGCACAGCTCTGGAGCGTCTGAGAAAGGTGGTTCATCAATCACCGGAAACCCGTTATGCCCTGTTGCTCGCAGGGCGTGTAGTATATTTCCCACCTTTTCAATGCTGGAAAAGGCGACCAACGGACCTGAAACAACGTCACTAGCAACCAATTGCCTCATGTAAGGTTCTGCATGAGTCTCCATGTAAGGCAATCCCTTTATTTTCAAGATTTGGTCATACACTCCCTTGTTGAAGTTATCAGCCACGGTTTTAGATATTAGGAGAACAATCATCACAAGGGGGAGCAACAACAAGTCATTGGTGAGTTCAAGAAGTATAATACACAAGGAAACTGTCATTCTCATGGTACCACCGAGGAAGGAGGCTGCACCAAGTAAGGCAAAGAGACCAGTGTCAAGATGAGATATTGATTCGAAGAGTCTTCCAACAAGTCGACCGTAACAGGCTCCAGCTAGTATGACAGGGATAAAAAGGCCAGAGGGAATTGCTATGCCATAAGTGATGATTCCAAGGCAGTAAACAGCGGCAAAGAAGATGAATAGGGAGGATATCTGGAATTCTTTTCTTGTCCTGGGACTGAAGAGGTGGCGAATAGCATCGTCGTTGGTGTTCAAAAAGAGGGAGGCGAGATCGTTGTAGTAGTCTGGTGGACACTGAAAGGCCTTGTAGTTGCCAGATTCACTAACTGTAGGGCAGCCACCTGTGATGTCGTCAGGGCAAGGGGTGCACTTTGCAAACCACGGCAAGAAGTAAGAACAACAAGAAGTCAAAATGGCTATGGTCAAGACCAGCAAGATTTTTGAAACAGCGCCTTTTCTGCATTGAGATCAATCAAAATTCATCAGAACTAACATCATGTCAAGGTTTCTTTTTAATGAAATAAGAGACGGAACATACTCATTGACCATGCTATAAGTTCGAACGACCTTGTCCACAAGGTAGTTATAGAGGCTTCCAAGGAACCCTCCAAGAGTACCAAGGATTATCACAACTAGGATATCAGGGCCACTAAATATTGCTACAGCTGAGCTAACATCATACATTATCAGACCTCCTAGCCCGAATAGACCACATTTTCCCGTAGCACAAAACTGTATAAAAGCTCTTAGTACAATAGCAACTACTGCTGTTGTGAAAAATGTCCTCCAAAGAAGAGCACTCCGCCACCTGAAGCATCCCATTGTCCAGACACCAAACGCGATTGTTAAGCGTGATTGTTAGTACTGCATTTTCTAAAATAACAGGCAAGATATGAAAGATTAGTACCAGGAAGCTGCCTCCTCGAGGGCAAAGAGAACACCACCAACGGGGGCACGAAAAGCTGCGGCTACACCAGCAGCAGCACCACAAGTGATCAAGTCTCGTCGATCCCTATCATTCTTGAAGTGTCTTAGCCATGACCATGTCAAATGGTACTTACGGGAACCTCCCTGCCCAAGCAAAGACGCTATGCATGCCCCAGTATGTACCATTGGCCCTTCTTTACCCACCACAAATCCTGCAGACACTCCTAGAATGGAGCCCAAAATCTTCCAAATCCAGAGTAGAGGTAATCAAGTAAGTTTAGTGCAAGGAGAATACAAAACAGATGAGAGATGAAATTAATTTATAACGTTTTTCTTGTTTACTTTGACAAAGAGGGTGCTTGGTGCAAGTATTGAATGAGCATCGATGCCATTGAGATAGGCTTTGACCTCTGGAATACCGGAACCTGCTGCAGCTGGAGCAATGTAAGCACAGAGTGCACCTGCTGCGACAGCTAAACCCACGTTGCAACCAGCATACGCTACAAAAGCCTTGAAGTATCTGCACTGGAACCATTTTTATTTGTCATAGTTATTAGGAATTGGTATGCAAATTATGGAATTCTTTATCTTCTGGCTTTGAAGAATAAGATGGCTTATCGATGATTCTAAGTTTTAACCTATGATAAGTCCTTCAACAAATGAGATCCTCTTCAATGATCATGAAAAATAAACCAGGCTAAACTTCAAAGGGAAACTTTATATAGAAGATTCAGGTATTGAAGACAAAGCTCACTTTTCCTCAGACATAAGATTAGTAGTCAGCAACAGCTTGAAACCCGAAATATTCTCGACTGCAATATTATTGACGAACCCAACTAGTCCAGTTCCAAGTCCTATGAGAAGGGCAAATGCCCACTTGAGGAATACATACTGAAATATCTGTACTTTCTTCTTTGATCTCCAATCCTGCTTAAAGAGTTCATTTTCAACAATCCTGAATGCAAACGACCAAAAAAAAAAAAAAACCCGAGTAGAAACTTGTTTAATTACGAGTTTTACCGAAACAAAGCAAATAAATAAAATTCTGCAATCATTTCTTGACTCTTCAGAAGATCATAGAGTAGTGTACCATATAATAGTGATCTGAGTTCATCCATGTCTAAATCTACTATAAACAAATCCTATACTGATTGAACCGAAAAAACTAAGACCCGTTTGAGCAATCAACAAAAACAATCATAAACTTTCAAAAGAAAAAACAAGTGATTCCAAAGAAGAAGAAGGAAGAGGTAGAGTTACTTACTCATAGTCAAGACTCTCGATGGAGTAGACGTTGGAGCCAACTATGGCAATCTGTGAGGTGGTGTTGGTCCTCTTCACCAGAAGCGGTTGAGTCGAGTAGCTGTTCTTATCATCAGAGACTGACACAGATATCTCAGACCAGTATCTCCGGATCTCCTTCCCATCCCACAGATCCTGACCCTCCACCTCACTGCCATCATGTTCATCATCTCCATGCTTATTCTTCCTACATGAATCCATAAATAATATATGTATATATATATATATATATATATAAATTTTTAAGGACTAGTTAAGGCTCGAGTTCTGAGACCAATGAACAGAAAGAAGACTCAAGCTCCACTCCCTCCTCCTCCTTATTGGTTGTTCCCTAGAATATATATGGTTAATGTGTAATATGATTATTGTATTTTTCTGCATAGCCAAAAACCAAGAGTGCACAAGACAATGAAATTGGTTTTGTTGTTGCCCAATGACTGATAGTAGGCATTATAGCCTCGGATACCAACAAAGTTCAATAATTATGAAATGAAAAATAGAGAACAAAGCCCACGGAAGAATTAAAAAAAAAATAATAATAATAATATCACCGGGTCCCAATCCTTATCTGATGTATTATTTAGGTCCTCAGTTTTATTACTTTTTTTTTTCCCCCTCTTTTCCTACCTTTTTAATTAATTTCCTATTTACAAAAGTATTCTAGTGCAAATTAACTAAATGACTTTATAACTACCGAATGTGGTAGTTCAGTTGGTCAAGTATATAGACAGACCCGAGTTCGGGGTGGGAAACAGGGGGTTTTCCCTTGTTGCTAGTTCGCCATTATTCGAGTGACTGTCTATGTAGTTCCCTAATCCACTTAATTAGCATTTAGTGGAATTTAGGTGACGCACTCTATTATCCAATAAGATAAGATTGTTATGCTAATTTCTTGATCCATTTGGCATTCGGTGGGATTCAGTTGACGCATTCAATCATTCAATGAGGTAAGACTGTCCGTTTAGATCCTCGACTGTTTGGGTCCTCAGCAAATAATCTATTAGGTGTAGTTTGGTGCTGCCAAAATCACATCCTAACGGTGGTTAACTAATCTTAGTTCCCCTAGACTGCTTTTTTATTACCAAAAAAAAACTAAATGACTTTATGTAACATTAGTTTAAAAAAAAAAAAATTAATTCTTAGCTTATTCCTCAAATTTTAGATAGTAAAATGGGCAAAGAGATTAACGTGCGACGAAACTGAAAATTTATAGAGTTAAAAGATACAAAAGAAAAAAAATGGGGACCTAAGTAGAATACTGGATAGAGTCTGGGGACCTAAGTGATAATAACCCATTAAAAAGACTAGATAAGCTAACATGATCGACCACACATGCACTGCTGTTACACCTTCACCGCCACATATACATATACATCATCTGATCTATAATATATGTACATGCGCAATAATAGACATAATCTGACCTGACCATTGGCACCTACAATAAAGTTATTAAATGCAACAAGTCAACACTCGACGGTGCACATTTAGTGTTTATAACAAACTTTGGACGGTTTAGTAATTTTTTTTTTAAAAGAAAATCATATTTTTATGGGGTCACATGGAAGACAATAATATATATAGAACTGGAAATTCGTGTTCATAGATTGTGTTCGGATCATGCGGATGTACATGTATAATATGTATAATAGGTAAATGTTCAATTCGAATACGACTTTTTTAATAAATGGGTGAAAAATTATATCACGAACACAATCCGTTTATAAATAGGTTGACACGACACAACATGTACACTAAACAAGTTATATTGATCCGTGACACGTGACTTGCGACCTGTGACCCGAACATACCATGTTTAATAATAAATTTTATAGAAATCTGACCAAATTTAAGTAAATATCCATTTATCAAATGTTATAATAAAATATCCGGTATATATATTTACACACCAAGGGTAAAATTTTATATATCAAATATATAAAATTATATACCCAATACATTTCAATACGGTAACTGAAATTAGTAGATATATTTATCTACTAAGTGTAAAAATATATTTACTTAGACATTTAGCTATAAAATTTTAAAAATGGACATCTACTTACTCAAATTTAAAATATTAGTCATCCACCTAAATTTCTCTTTAATTTTAAATGAGTCGGAAATTATGACCCAAATATAATCTGTTTATAAATAGGTTAACATGGCACGACATGACTCGTTTACTAAACATATCATTTTTCGTATTGATAGGTTCAACTCGAACACGACCTATTAATTAAACGGATCAATATCTCTAATCTGAATATGACACAATCATGATTAAGCTAAACATAAACTCGTTAATTTTGTGCAAATTTTGAATCGTATCATAAATTGTTAGCCCTCATTGTACGAGTGATAATATACGTTTTTAACAAAATTAGATCAAACCGTAAATTGATATCAGGTTGACTCAACAAGTTTGGAGGACTTCTGCAAAATTTTCAAAAAGGCTTTTACGTGTATTTAAAATGCATGATGTGTATTTAAGTTTAAGCTTTTGAGAACTACAATGATATCGAGCAATTAAAGCTCAAATAATGAGAAACTGAATTGTAACTAAAATTTGCGAATGATGAGTATTTTTTTTTTAATTAACATTTGGCTAAATCAACTAGTAAAGGATGAAAAATTGCGAATATAATTATTACTTTTAACGAAAAAGGAATACAACTATTTTTTCTCCTTTTTGAAAGAGTCAAATTAATTAGTTTTTCCTATATGGTGTGCTATGAAATCTAGCCACTCCTCCTCACTTAAGTAATTTTCTTAACTCACCCTTATCAAGATTTTCAACGTATTGAAGAGAGAGATCGGGCCAGGGTTTCATCTCTTGGAAAAACCTTTATTTTACTTTTTTTTAATTATTATTTGTACTTGTCATTCCTTACGTATAAAGGCATAAGCCAATCTATACTTAGATCTATCTGTTTTGTTCCACTTAATTTTAGATCATCTACGTTAATTTGTTTTCTTTATTTTCATATGATTATGTTTTAAATTTGAGGCTTTTATAGTCTATATCTGAAAGATTTTACGTGATTCAAGATCGATTTCTGTAAAATATTCGTCACAAACTAGTAGTTGAGAATGATTTTGAAGAACAAAAGGGTATCTTTCATAAAGTTTACTTATACCCCTGGTTTGATTTTGTGTTTCTACTCTAAGGTTAGTTAACTATACATTTCAATAATTAGTGCATCGAGTTAATTATTAACTGAGTTATGTATTTGATGAATAAAATTTCATTGTGATTTCTTTTCAAAAGAGAATCATATTAAAGAGCAATTGTTTATTAATTTTTGGATTCTTTAATTAGGGAAGGCATACAAATGTTTAATTTTTTTCAAATTGGAAAGAACGAGGTGTATTATAAGAATTTATTAATAAGTTAAAAAAAAATTGTTGATTTATAGCACTAGTTATATTTGGTTCCTAATCCAATAGATACATTTTTTAACCTATTCATAAATATTTTTTTTTTGCCTTGTGATTTGATCGCTACGTAGTTGGAAAAAGATAAAAATAAATACTTATTATTTAATATTTTTTTCTCTCCTACTTTTACCATAAAATACGTGCATGATCAATTTTAATTGGTTAAAATAATATTTATAGATAAATAAAAAAAATACCTACTAAATTGGTGTCTATTATATTTAATCTGGAAAGTTTAAAGAATTAAAGGGATTGATTAATTATAACCTAGGAAACTAAAAAAATAGAGCAATTGTAGAAACCCATATTTTGGGAGGGTAATTTGGACATTTTACAAATTTTTCAGATATAATCTTGAGGGACTAAATTGCAAAAATTTTGTGCAGAATGACTAAATTGTAATTTTTGAGGGACAGAATTGATAGAGATTTGAAATTTTGAGAATTTATGTGCAATTTTTGAAAAATTGCACAGTTCCATATATTCCCACTCACGTGGGTATCATTTTTTTTTTCTCTCTCTCTCTCTCTCTCTCTCTCGGATCTCCCTCGGTCGAAGGAGGGCCACTGCCACAGCTTGCCTCCCGGGCATCGTCTGCCCGCACAGCCCACCGGCAGAGCTCCCCCGTGCCGCGCCGAGTCGACGCCGAGCTGTTGCAGCCGTCGGAGAAGACGAAGTACCCATTTCGGATTTTTAGCCACCGGCGACGATTCCGACCTCCATTCGACCTCAAACTGGGCTCCTTGGATTTGTCTCGTCGAGCGTCGAGAAAAAGCTCAAGATATATATAT
>JXTB01000045.1:343918-375981 GCA_002914805.1 Parasponia andersonii
AAACAAGTTCTAGCTGAAACTTGCCTACACTCGATTAAATTCGGAATGTTATTTCATGGCTTTGGAATAAAGCACAACTTTACCTATATCAATGCTACAGGGCTCTAAGCTCCACACAATAGAAACATGTTGGGCTTGGAGTTTAACTTAAAAGTCAACTCAATACGAGACTTTAGTTCGCACACCCAACAAGCCTGAATAATGCAGCAGAGGTAAAAAGGACATGGATACGACTAAGTGGCACCTTTTGTCTTTTTTTACTACTAAGATGATACGGTGGCTTTTTTAGTCCTAAAAAAACTAAAAAAGTGATTTTTTTAGGACTCAAAAAGAGGGCTAAGTAGAGAGAAAAAGAAACGGCTTTCAAACTTACCCAGCCAAAAGTAAAAGCAGTAGGTGGAACATTAAAGGTTTGTTTGGATTTATTTTCGTTTTTTGTTTTTTATTTTTCTAAATAGAAAAATAGAAAGTTTTTTTTGAAGTTTTGTTTTTTGTTTTTCAAAATTGTTATCAAAAATTTCAAAAAAATGGTCACACAAAATTTCTAATACCTTTATTTTTTTAAAACAAATTTTAAAAACAAAAGAATATACAAATATTTATACACAAATATGTATATACATACACAAATATAAATTTATATGACTTTCTCTATCATTATTTGCCCTTTTGTTGTTTTTTGGAAATAAATAGTAAAATAAAATCTGCCAAGTTTCTTGTTCATAAAAATTGAAAATCAAAACAAAATGTTTACTTCTATTTTCAATTTATTTAAACAAAAAATTGGAATTGAATCCAAACAAACCCTAAATATTCATATCTCTCTTTCTCTCCACAATCTGCTACCACTTTTTTGTTTGCATTAAATATTCCTCTCTCTCTCTTTCTCTCTCTCCACACTCTCGTTCTTTCTCTTTCTCTCACTTCTTATTCTTCTTCTTCTTGAGTTCTCTCTCTAAAAATCAAAGGTTTCGTTTCTATATCTACAGGAATATGAAAGCTCTAAACTGTTAAGCCGATTAATCTCTCAATTTCTATGTCTCATTCTCTTTCATTTCATTCTCTCTCTCTCTCTCTCTCTTCTAGTTCATGCTTTCTCTCTCTAACTCTCTCTCTTTCTTTATTTGTTAACAATTGTGTTTCTCCATAACTATTTGACTATTTTATAAAAAAACTCAACTAAAAAGATGTAAGGATTATATTAGGGAATTATTTAGATTTTGAAGGTAAGTAATAAAGTTTTATTCAAGAGTAATTTTTTATGGTCGATATTAAGTTTGAATGAGGACCATAATACTAATTCGGGCATTATTGTGCTGAAAATTCCATATTTTGGTATATTCATCATCTTCTTAATGTCTTGTAGATCTCGTTGTGACGACATAGGTTAAACTGATTTTGATGTATAATCAAGAATAACTTGACCTTAGGTCAAGATCCTCCTGATCTTTGGTCAATATTATATTGACTTGAAAAAGTAGGTCAAACTAATATTGATATATGGTCAAGACTAATTTGACCTTAGGTAAATATCCTCTTGATCTTTGGTCAACATTATATTGAATCAACTGGTAGACACTCAGTCAAGCAAAAGTACTCATACTATGGTAATTTAAGGCATAATAGGTAGACTTATCACAATCTGATTCTGTTTCGTAGTACGATTAGTGAATATTCAGACTGCCCTACAAGAATAAGATAAAAAGATCTTGATTTTGAATTAAAAAACCCTTGCCTTGCGGGTAAGAAGTTACTGATTTGTGGTCAAGCAATTCTTAAAATGGGAGTAAGAAATTATTGATTTGGGGTCAAGATATTCTTGACCCGAGGCAAAAAAGATATTGACTTGAGAAAAGAAGTACCTAACTTGGAGTCAACAACATTTTCAGTAGGGGTTATGAAGTGTGTATATGAAATTTAGTCATGATATTATATGTGATGTGTTCTTAAATTTATAAATTGAAACTTATTGCCCTCATGTCAAGATTTTATTGTTTAGGGTCAAAAATTTTATTATATATATTTTTTTTTCAATTCATTAATTAAGTCAAGAATATATTGATCCCATATCAAGATTTTCTTGACTGGAGTCACAATTTCTTTAGTTGAAAAATTAAATATAATTTTATATGCTAATTCGAGAAAGTTCTTGACCTTGAGTCAAGTAATATTTGACTTAAAGTCAAGATATTTTTTGCTTAAAGTCAAGATATTTTTTACTTAAAGTCAAGATAGCCTTAAAAAGAGTCAAATTTTGCTTGCTTGTAGTGGTAAATAAAGACTTTATCAAATGTGTTGAATTTCACAGAAACATTTATTAAATAGATGAGTTTTGGCAAAATGATAGCTATCAAATATACCAAAAAATATTATTAAAATCTAGATATTGTACAATAACCATAAAAACCACAAGTAAAAAAAAGTAATTGTTTGAACTACAACTAAAATAAAACATTATTTTTGCTTCCCAAAATTGGGTCAAACCTGTCAGTCAATTTCGGCATAGTTCTTATATTTCTGTAATGCATAATAATACAACTTGCATACAACCTTATGACGTAACTATTCTATCATTTTGGTAATAACATTAGTAATTGGCTTGTCAGACATCAGAAACTCAACATACTTGATGACAAACATATCATAATTCTAGTTGAATAATAATAAAATATAAAGTTAAATAAAGTAATAATATTAAGTGAGAGTTACGTGATACATGACCCTAGGTCAAGAAAATCTTAACTATAGTTAAGAATCACTTGGCTTGAGTCAAGATTATCTTGACCTTTACTTGAGATAAAAATAAAGAATACCCAACACGAATTCAGTTTATAACCACCATTAACAAAACCAACACAGGTCAAAATCTGTATATTAATAACTAACAACAAATACCTATACCAAAACCTCCACTAATACTACTAGCAAAATCTTGAAAAGGAAAAATATTTTACAAAAATCAGAAATTATATCTATTGATGAAGTCAAAATAGACTTTTTCTTAACATACAATCTAAAAAAAAATAAGATTTTGTTATTAAATATATAACCAACATTTTATTCCTTTATTAAACCAATATTTATCCATTTTCCTTTCAAATTATCTAGATTTTTGTCTGAGATATCAAGTTTCGGCACTAGATTTTTTGTCGATGACTTTGATAGTGTATTTCTCTTTCTTTCTGATGGTGTTGATGCTGTAATTTTCGTAGAAGACAACTTTTTACCTTCAGTGGATTTGGGAGATTTTTAGGTGTTTTGGGAGGTCTTTTTACAATTTTTAGCTATTACAAATGTTTTAAAGTTCATTGAGAAAAAAAGATAAAGAAAATAGATAGGCAAGCAGAGAGAGTATTGAGCTTAAGGTGGATTTGGGAGATTTTTAGGTGTTTTGGGAGGTTTATTTTTAGAGAAAATGGAAACAAGAGAAAAAAATGGTGAGAGAAAGAAGAGTTTCACGAGAAAGTGTGAAAACATGTCAAATTCAAATAAAAATATGTCAAGTTATATTTAGGGTTAGGTTGGCTGCATTTTTAATCATTTAGATCTTGTGGGCCCTATTTTTTACTCCTAAAAAATTTTATCTATCAGACCGGTTCTAAAACCATCAAAGAGAGTTCTACTAGTCCTATCCATGTCGTTTTCTCTGCAGTAGAGCTCTAAACTCTACACACTAAAGAGACACGAAGCATGTTGTTGGGCTTGGGACTTTAACTTAAAAGGTCAACCCATTGTGGGACTTTCGATCACACACCCAACAATTCCTCTCTCAATTCAACATATCAACTTGTCCTCCAAATAGCTACATTTGGGCCCTAACTCAAATACCATTGTTGGCTTGGGATTCCAACTTAAAATATCAACCTTGTCAAGATAAGTAGTTTTTTTTTTTTAAAAAAAAAAAAATCTAATAGCTTTCCCATATTTAGCCAAATGCAAAACTTTAGTTTGCACACCCAACACATGCATCCAATTTTTGTGTGTTTATTACACATTTGTTAGTGTTTTAAACACAACAGGTGCTTTTTAGTATTTTTCATTTTCAGACAAATGTATGCAAGGCTATTAATGAGTAACTTGAGGAGGTCTTGAACATACACATCAACCTTAACATTGATCTTTTGCTCTGGAACCTAAATATTGATTTAGAATGCAAAAATAGAGTTATTTTACCCGCCAAGCGATAAATGTGGAAGAGACTGGTAATCAAATTCTTAGCTTGAATCCGAGTGACGATTTCAGGGGCAATGATATATTGAAACGCAATTCTACTTTTGTTCCCTTCATAGTACGTGTGGGATCCTGGTCCATAGAGATTAGAGAGCTAGAATCACAGACTGTTTACTATCATAGAAATGCTCATATGAGTTGGTGCACATCGGAATATGTTTATGATCCAACATAATTAAACAAAGTAAAACATAGGAGACTGTTTTATTGTGCTACCAATACCAAACCATACCAATTTTGACTAATACTCAAAAGCTCAAGACAAAAGACTTGCTTTCTGTCCCCAGGGAAAAAAATAATAATAGGCTAGAAAGAGTTTTCTAACTTCCACTTCCCAAAATTCGCTAAATAAACAACAATTGTATATAATAATTTTACAATTAGGTCTTGTTCGGTACAAAATTTCTTCAAGCGGTTGACGAATGCAAAAATAGCCTTGCCTCATAACAATTAGAAAAAAAAAAAAAAAAAAAAAAAAATTCCTGTAAAGATGAAACAATAATATTTGAAAAAAAATACAAAAGTACACGTTAAACTAATAGGATTATGTGTAGCACTATTGGTCTTGGTTAAGGAAAATGCTGTACTTTCAGCAAATGCTTGAGCAACCTATCCTCTTTGTTCTTCCTTCCGCCACTGCAGATTTGTGCAATGCACATACTTTGTTTACTTTAGGTAAAAATAATTTTCACTTGATTGGGAAAGGCGGCCAAAACTAAATGACAGTTGATGCAGGGTTAACATTCAAATCAACTCCCAGTTTCCTCTTCTTTCTTGGCTTTCGCTTCTTTTGCTTTTGTTTGAGTCTTATCTGATCTTTAACCAATTTTTCCCATTCTTTTCTGTTTTTCTGATACAGCACCATCGCAGCACGAGCATCTTGTATCTAAATCAGTATCAGGAATAACAAAACATACATTTTATCATTTTCCAAATTTCATGATGAGACTTTGACCTGACCGATCTTATGCAACACAATAATATTGCTGTTCTAGAACTAATGGAATATAAATGATAATCAGGCAGAAAAAGTTGGACAAAATTGTCGCAAGTTCAAAGGACTAACCGGGCAGTGCTCCCCATTTTGGATCTCAACATTAAGCAATTCAGCTGCAAGATGCCGAAGTGCCCTGCTATACCCTTCCCTGTTTCACAAACCCCACACATACATTAGCACGTGTAAAGTAGGTGAATAGTAAGGAATTGCAACTTTTAGTTGTAAAAGTACCCATAGGAGATAATTTACCTTAGAAAGGGTGGATACTCCGAAGTATCCCGCATGTCCTTCTTGGGATGACTTAGTAGCAGTGCCTGTCCAACTCAAAATCTCAGATTATTGGTTCACATACATAATTCTCGAAAGCAAAGCATATCACAATCCAGATACCTTGAGATCATTCCGCAAGGCATGGCCTACAAGAATCCTTCCTTTAATCAACTCTGCAACTTTTTTCTGAACGGCACGAAAATCTTTAGCTGCAAGATAACATCAAAGCATGGACAAGGCATCATAAATCTGAACAGAATTTACAGGTAATGCCGCATAAATGTCCTACCACAAAACATCTCTGGATAACATGATAAAAAAACATTGTTTCTACTTTTTACTAATCAAGCAAGATATATCACCCTGGTTTTCCTATAAACTTAAAGCGGATCATNTTAAAAATTGTTTCTACGTTTTACTAATCAGGCAAGGATATATCACCCTGGTTGTCCTATAAACTTAAAGTGGATCAAGGGCAAAGGTTAATTGAATGTTCAATGTTATCAGATATTACCTGTGAATTAAAACAAACACCTTCACCAAGCCTAGGCTTGTAGCTATAGACTGATTCATAAAATAGAAGACAATCATTATGAACATGTTCAGAATTGCATGCAAACAAAGAATGCTTCAATAGAGAAGCAGCAAAAAGAGAATGATGAGAGAAAAGCCTAAAAAATTCAGACAAATGGGACGGCACCAACAGACGAATCAAAATAATAGAACTATCATAACTAACTAAACAAGGAATAAGCATTGAATCGGTGGTTGAGTTGGGGGTAGAAGGGAGAAAAAGGCTCTGTAAATGGTAATTGTAGCAGGTATTAACACTACTATGAACTTTTCAACTCCCATGGACAGACTCTAATGTATTGTAACATACAGACTGTTAGTTGCAAATCATTAACATGAAGACAAAGCAACTGGGTGGAGTATCACCAGTTTGATGTAAACTGGCTCTACTTACTGTTTTCCTGAAATCTCATCTAATGTTCCATTCCACTAGACTTAATATATAATTCACCCACAAAAACTTCCAGAAAAAAACATCAACCAGCATCATCGTAGTTTGTTCATACAAGCAAAAACTGACATGGAAACAATCAAACAATGACCTAGAAGTCCCAGTAGGGATTCAACTTGAATAAGCAGCCATTGTGATAAAAGTGCATATAAAAATTAAAAAATATATATATCTCGAAAGGAAGCAAAAGGGCAAAAGAGCAAAATCAACCTTTTCTAAGGTCTCGAGGTCGGATGCCACTAATCTGAGTCCGAAAGTCAACAACATGCTCCACTGGACGAACAAACGCATCAAAGATAACATTTCCCCACTTATTGACCTGGCATGGAAGTACCACTAATCAAAGACTGAAAGTAGACAACACGCTCTAAAAGACTATTTCAGATTATGCTGCCCACACACAAGATATCTATAAACCAGGAAAGAAAAGATTACATAGAGATTCCTACTAGTTTAGTCTAACGCGGGAAAAATGAAAAATTCAACCGGTTTGAAGTACGAAAAATATTAACTGTAATACCAACACAGGATTTTCAACTATTGGAAAGTGTAAGTATCGTATCAGAATAAAAGATGAAAAAGAGGTTCAAAGGAAGAAACTGATAATTACCACGGTAGCTCGTCCAAGAGCGCTTTTGTTGCCTTGACCGACACCAACCATTTCACAATCCATGGCTACTGCATCAGTTATACTGCCAAATGTTTCATAGTATTAGTAAAAGGGAAAAACATAACGTTAAGGTACAAATAAGACTCTGTCAAAAGTTATTCTACACATTTTTATGATTTCATCATTCACCATTTTTACAACAACAAAACAAATTAGTACAATAAAATCACCTAAAATCATCATTAAGTGGAGTAAGAGGATTGATCAAAACTTGTGAATCGCAAGGCCTGGCATCTGACCTCTCCTTGCGCTTACCTGTAAACAAAACCCGCATTAAATTATCATATTCATTGAAGAGAATCAGCAAATTTCATTGAGACAAACCCATTATCACAAACTTTTTCATTGTTAATTCTGAAAGCAAAAAGAGGAATTTCTTCCAATACCCAGAAACAATGTTCTTAAAGGGAAACAAAAACAAAGAAGCAACGAGATAATGGGCAGTCACTAGTCATGGGGGTGCCAATAAAGCAATACGAAATTGATTAAAAAAAAAAAAAAGAAGAAAGTAACATTTTTGGTACCTAATATGCGAGTTGGAGTCTCTGACTCTGATTTTTCAGGAGATACTTTTGAGGGTTTTGAGCCGTTGCTTGTTAGTATCTGCAAAAACAAAAACAAAAAGTGGTATATATATGTATAATACACACACCGGACAAAAAAAAAAATGGAAGCAAAGAGTGTAAGAGGGAGAGTAGAAGCACCTTTCGGAGATTAGCCCAGTTGGGGTTGAGCTGTAACTTATTGGAATTCTTTCTCGGCTGAGCCCCCATCGTCTTCCGAGACCGACTTCAAAGTTCCAAGCCTCAAACTCGATCAGCAAAGAAGAAGAAGACGGCTGGTAGTAGTATCGTACCGCTCTATTCAAAACGACCACGTTCGCATGAAGGGTTCTTCCAGCCGTGCTTGTCATGGGTTAACGAGACAAATGGTTTTGTAGCATTTTAGTACTTAAAATTTGTGGCAATTAAAATCTAAATTTTTTAATTTGTAATAATTTGATTTTTAAACTGTTTATATTATAGTATGCTATTAAATTTTTAACTAAAAACTAACGTAAGGAGCCTATAATCATATTTAAAAGTGTATCTAAAATATAATTTGAGAATTTTGAATATAAAAATAAATAATAATAAAAAAAATTTCTTTAAATTTACAGTTTCAAAAATTTTAAAAAATACAAATAATAAATCTTTTTTTCTTTTCAAACTCTTTGTTCAACTTATTTTTTCTTTAAATACCCTTTCTAAAGCTACATTATGTTATTCATATGTATTTTTTGTTAGAATTTTACCAATAGGTTACAATTTATATAATGTACGGACCAAATTAATTCAAATCGGAAAGTTTAAGATTTTAATCACTACAATTGAAATTTGAAAGACTAAATTGTCAAACAATTTGAAAAATTTTGGGACCATTTGTTCGATAATCTCTATTTTGATGCAAAAATTAAGAAAAATAATATTGTATTTATCACACATATTAAAAGTAACAGATTGGATTAAAAACTTTAGTCAAAATTAGATCAAAAGTTATTTTTTAAATAGTAAATACATTTATTATAGCTTCAAGCAGGGAAAAAAAAACCCTTATTATAGCCATAACCAAACAACAAGAATGAATAATAAAACATTAAACCCTATTTAATTTGCCTAACACACTTATTCTTCTTAAATTTGAATTATTCCAAACAAGCCTTAGAAAAAACCATGTTGCCAAATTCTACGATCAAATCCTAGCCAAATAATATATTTAGTTAATAGCCTTCCCTTGACAATGGTAATTTTATATTCTTGACATCTTCATTTTGATCGTAGAATTTATGCCAAATTCAAGTGGATACTCTAGCTAATTATGAAAATTCATAGATATGTAGAACATTTTGCCTAAACTCATGAGATACTTTTGCCATTTTGCTTCTTTTATTTTCTCTTTAAATCTTATGTGTTTTCTTTTCCTCTAAAGGATGATTGATTGATTAAATATTTTTTTTATTTATATGAAATAAGTTTAGTAGACATCTAAAAAATTAAAGTATAATTTTATCTTTTACCACACTTTTTACTCATTGCGTCTTAAAAAAGTAAAACTACTATATAATAAGGTTATTTTTTTGGTTATCATGATGATCATGAGAGTCAACTTTTCTATTTTCATCTCTTTCTTTTGGTTTACGCATTCAACTATGAGGACAATAGCTTAGGAATTCTCACTTCTCGAGAAGACAAGTAAAGGAAGGGGGAATGTAGAGGCCAAAACCAGGGAGAAAAAGAGTACGAAAATGAGAAGAAAAAAGAATAGCTTCTGTACTTGACGTATAGGGTAAGTGTGAAAATTATCTAATATAATCGAATAACCGACCGATTCACAATTAGATATCAAACTAATAAACAATAGATTGGATTTCAAAATTACAAAATGATCTGTTTTGATTTCAAGCAAATTCTAATAAACCAATCCAATGTATACAAATATATTATATATTTATTTTATTATTGTTACACTATTTTACCCAACATAAATTAGAATAAGTTTTCTTTAAAATACTTTATATTGTTTTTTTAAGGGAAAATGGACCTTTTTTTTTTTGTGTTTGTACGAGCTTTCTTTTTTCTTTCGCAATAAAATAAAGGTTATAGAAGATTATAGGGTGGTATACTTTTACAAACTCAGTAATGAATATATCCGTGTCAATTAATGAATGCCTCACAAAGTGGATTGCCATACCTCAAGGAGAGTTTTTGTACTACTTATTGTACGTATTGAACATATAAGTACAATTATGTTCAAACTGAGGTTTTGAATTATGACTTTGAAATTTAATTTTTAAATTAACTAAGGTGTATTACTGACCTCCTTTTGACCAAAAAAAAAAAAAATCCGATATCCAAATCCAATCAGAAAGTATGGTAATGGGATTGAATGCATAAATACAAAATGGATTAGTTTGTAGATTCTTTTGGATCCAAACCAATACTCACAGATAAGGGTTAAATGCAAATTTGAAGGAGTTCTTGGTTTTCATTCCTTATAATGTCGTTTTTTTTTTTAAGGATATATGGGGTACTAAATAGCGTTTTTTAACATTTTTCTGATAGATAAGGTAGCACTTTTAACCGTGCTTAACATAAAATAAGGGATAGTGGCAGAAAAAGAAAAAAAAAAAAACACTCTAAAGTATGTCGTGTAATTTTAACTCTATTTTTTGACTTGCGTAAAATTATATCCTCATATTTTAATAATCTATAAATTTGTATTTTTTGTATAAAAATTTAGTAATTTATGCTAAATGTTTTAAATTATTTCAATAAATTTTTTATGTTAATTAGTAGAAATAAGATTTCTTCAATTCAGATTATGTGTTTAGTGAGAAATTTATTAGTCAATTTATATATAAAAAGTACAAATTTGTAAAAATTTAAAATATGAAAATATAATTTTGCACAAATCAAAAAATAATATTACAATTGCAAAAGGTCATATTTTAGGGATTTTTTTACACTTAACCCTGTAAAATAATCCCATTTCAGAATAATATCAATCTATATTAATAATAACCAAGTAATTTAACAGAATATAATGATAAATACATTACTATATATTACTTATCAATTTTTTTGAGAATAGTAAATAAATGATATGGGGAGCTATACTTACACCCCAATCTCATATCAAGACATCCCATGAGTTAAAAATAGCACAAAAAAAGACAACCTTTTAAACTTAGAAAGAGATATGGTGCATCTTATCCTAACTCCTTTAACTTTTCTTTCTCTTATTCTCCATTAATAAACTGAAAATTGAGAATTGAAAATTATAATGCAACCAATAAATAATTAAATGTCCCTTTATTTTATTCTATTTTATCAGTCTTTAGTTTATCTATTAAAATATTTCGTGTATATGAACATCAAAATAGTAAATTGAATGTTCTTTTTCCTCATAATTTTTGTTTTATAGATTTAGAAAAACTTTTTAGTTTTCTTTCTCTATTTTTTTTTCTAATTTTCATCGTCAATCATCTTTAGGTACATAATTTTCCTTAAAACTTGATTTGAGATTATATGACTCCTGAATATAATTTAGTTTACACCCTACTCTTGTATTAAAACACTCCAGTAGTTAAAAATATCACAAAAAGGACAACCTTTTAAACCCAGAAAGAGAAATGGTGCACCGCATCCTAACTTCTTCAACTTTTCTTTCTCTTATTCTCCATCAATAAATTCAAAACTGAGAACTGAAAATTGCAATGCAACTAAAAAACATTTAGATGTCCCTTTATTTTGTTCTATTTTAGTCTTTAGTTTATCTATTAAAATATTTCGAGGATATGAAAATCAAAATAGTAAATTGAATGTTCTTTTTCCTTGTAATTTTTGTTTTATAGATTTAGAGAAACTTTTTAGTTTTCTTTCTCTATTTTTTTTCTAATTTTCATCGTCAATCATCTTTAGGTATATAATTTTCCTTAAACCTTAGTTTGAGATTTTTTATCTCCTGAATATAATTTAGTTTCCACCCAACTCTAGTATTCAAACGCCTCATTAATAAAAAAATAGGACAAAAGGGACAATCTTTTAAACCCAAAAAGAGAAATGGTGCACCTCATCCTAGCTTTTTTAACTTTTCTTTCTCTTATTCTCCATCAATAAACTGCAAATTGAGAATTGAAAATTACAATGCAAGTAAGAAACATTTAGATGTCCCTTTATTTTGTTCTATTTTATCAGTCTTTAGTTTATCCATTAAAATATTTCATGTATACGAAAATCAAAATAGTAAATTGAATATTCTTAGTCCACCTCTTTCCTCATAATTTCTGTTTTATAGATTCAGAGAAACCTTTTAGTTTTCTTTCTCATAATTTCTGTTTTATAGATTCAGAGAAACCTTTTAGTTTTCTTTCTCAATTTTTTTTTTTCTAATTTTCATCCTTAATCATTTTTAGGTATATAATCTTTCTTAAAACTTAGTTTGAGATTACATGCCTCCTGCCTCCTGAATATAATTTAGTTTTTCAATAGAAAAACAAAGAAAACAAATGAGAAAGAAATTAATGGAATAATAATTCAAAAGTGGAAGATCAATATTAACGAGGAAATTAAAATGTGAAAGTGCGAAGGAAAGGAAGGCAAAAAGACAACTATGAGAGAGACACGTATANAAGAGAGAGAAAACGAAACGGAAGGATACTACAAATGCAAAGGTAGAAGAGGGAGTACACCATTAATTTTAAGTTCTGTCCAATTTAGTCTTTTTGTTATTAAAAAGGATGTTTCTATGCTATTTAAGGGTGCAAATATATCTCCCCTAAATGATATATCAATTTGTATAATGTAAATAAGTAATTTAGTAAGAGTATTATAAAGGTAAAATCAAACAAGGATATATTTGTTCATAAAATCAAAAAATGATATCTATTAAAAGCACGGTTTACAAGTAGGGCGTTCTCATACAATATTCAAAATCATCAAAAGAGAGATATTTGTTATCATTCGCAATTTGACGGTATAAATTTGCCACTCCTAACATAAAATACAAGGTCAATATAGAAATAAAGGCAAGAGATAAAAATGTACCAACCCCGCTCGAAAGTAAACTACATCAATCCCAAGGAAGCCAATTTAGCTTACAATGTAGAACAGATTTTTATGCCAAGATATATAATAGTAATTGATCTATCTATTTATTTTCAAATCGAAGATCAGTTTAAGAAAAAGAACCTTTTTTCTCTCTTTTAGACTGTACACTGAACAAAATTTATTTCCTCCATACAGAGAATGTAGAAAGAGCTCAAACATGAAATATGACGAGCTCGTAAAAACGGTAGACTTACCCCAAAAGAAACGAGGGATTTTGATAAATGATTGATAGCCATAAAACAGTCTTTACTGTCTTGAATGCTGTACATCTAACCACTCAATACCGTGACAACAATAAGTAGGTACTCGTAATGTATTATCAACCCCAAACTTCTCGAACTTTGAAAGCCGGTCGTCTCCCTAACAAAAAATAGATTGCATGCTCCTGCATGGCTCAACTATTGAATCATAGCTTTTACCTGCAATAGATCGCAACAAAAGGTGGAGTAGCTCATTCAGACCATGATCATCTTATGTACAAGAAAGCATTTCAAGTTGAGAAGAAAAAAAAAAGTTAAGATCTAATACAGGTAATAAATATTCAGTGGTTTGATAATGGACATCTGCAATGGATTGCCAAGAGAACATCTTTCTTCACCGGTTAGGGAAGAAACATCCACTCCTTTTGTCCAAAATATTAAAGGAATAAGACGTTAAGATGACCCTTCCATTTAATCAGAAAGATTGATACCAAATTTCCTCTCGAACAAAATAGCCAGATTTTTATTAATATATGTCTTCCAAAGATCTCCTCACAGGATATACCTCTCATACTGAACCTTAGAGTCAATCGGAAAACTTTTAGCAGACAGCTGTTTCCAAAAGCCATTCTAACTAATGTAATTATCACCCACTAAATGAAACTGTACGAGGAGAGTGTCTAGCATCATCAAAGAACATTCTATAAGGAAGGAAACCAACTAAAGAGTGTTGAACAACCACGAGGCGGAAATTTATGATGTTTCAAATGCCATAAAAGAGAGAACATTATTGAATAAACAGGCAATACCTTTCACTTTTGATAATGACTTCTTGCTATTTTTCCAGGACGGACTTTTCCAAATACGTTGTAATTAAGGCATCTAATTTCACCAACCAGAGTGCAACTGCAGATGTGGTTTGAGGCAAAGTTGTGAAGCATGCAATGATTTCTTCACCATCATAAGAACTCGGCATAGCAGTGCACCGACACAACCAATTCTCATTGATGGCACCAATAAAATCAGCAAGAACCTGCAAGAGAGAAAATATTGAGCAAATGTGCAACTTAGAGAACTACAATTTTTATGATCTCCCTATAGAACTTACTAACTATTCATACTGAGAAAATTTAGCTTTGTTGAAAGCGTGATTTTTTAGAGTTTTATGGCCTTTATTTCTTTTATTTTTCCGACTACTTTTTCCTATTTTTATAGGATTGTTTGCTCCATATTTTAGGGCAGATTGTTGCCTTACTTTATGGAACTTTCTGCTCCATGTTTTAGGATAGTTTGCTGGAAGATTTTATGGGAACACTTGTTCCATGTTTTTATGTGACAGGTTCAGCTGCTAGTTGCCCAAAATTACCTATACAAGTCTTATGGCTGTAACTTGTTTTTGTACGAGGAAAAATACAGAATTTTCCTCTTTTTACTTCATTTTTACCTATCGTTCTTTATGGTATCAGAGCTTAAAATCGGCTCTATATCCATCCCTTTTTCAATGATTGCTCCAGCCACTTCTGAATCAGAAATCACCAGCCGAGAAACACATGTTTCCACTGACAATGGTGCAGCCGAGATCACTATTTCTATCCTCATTACTAGATACAAACTAAATGGATAGAATTATTTCTAATAGTCAAATTCTGTATTGATGTTTGTGGAAGGCAAAGGCAAGGATGACTATCTCACTGGGATTGCCACAAAACCCAACGAAGGAGGTCCAAAATTCAAGACTTGGAAGCCTACAAATAGCATGGTGAAGTCTTGTTTAATTAATTCAATGACCAATAACATAGGAGAAGATTTCATGCTATATGATACTGCTCAAAAAATATGGCTGATAACTAAAGAAACATATTTTGATCCAGAGAACACGGCTGAATCTTTTGGTGTAGAAGGCATTCTCCATGATCTTCACAAGGAAGATAATCTGTAATACAATATTATACGCTCCTCACATGATACTAGCAACAATTTGACACCTTTGAGAAGCATGAATGGAATTGTCCCATTGATGCAGCAACATACAAAAAGATTGTGGAGACGAAATGGATCTACAAATTTCTTCTTGGTCTCAACAAGAATCTTGATGAGGTTAGAAACAGGATCCTTGTAGCTAAAACTCTTCCGAATATTCGAGAAATTTTCTCACAAGTACGGCATGAAGAAGGCTTATGCTTGGATGTAAACCAAATTGAATCATTAGCATTAGTTACCCGCAACTCCAACTTTCCTACAGAAAATCAACAATGCAAAGGTGGAAGACCATGGTCCGAACACTGCAGGAGCCTTGGACATACAAAGGAAATATGTTGAAAATTACACAGAAAGCTTGCCGATTGGAAACTGAATGGAAATCAAGACAATCAACATGCACCTGAAAGTCGTGGCCTTATGGCCATCGAAGAAGAAAATAGACCTAAGAACTTACCATTCAATAAAGAGGAGCTGGAGCTACAAAAGAAACTAATCAGCTAACAAAAGAATACACCTGAGACAATAAGCACTGGTATCATGGTACAACAAGTTAATCATTCCATCGCTTTGAGTTCACATATAGAGAAATACAACTCATGGATTGTAGATTCTGGTGCATTCCGATCACATGACCGGTAATTCTGCTTTATTTCACACTTTCAATCCTTGTTCTGAAAATTATATGGTGCGAATTACTGATGGTTCAGTATCGAAGGTGGCTATAATGGGAACTAATGTTCTTATCAAAGCTCTTCCATCGACAACCCACAACAAAATAGGGTAGTCGAAAGGAAAAATAGACACTTACTTGAGGTAGCCAAATATATTATATTTACTACATATGTTCCTAATCACTTCTGGGGGGAAGCAATTCTGACAGCCACATCTCATAAACAAAATGGCATCTAGGGTGCTAAATTTCCACACTCCATGTCAAACTCTTCTTTAGAGTTATCTTACTACACAGACCATTTCATCATTACCACTAAAAGTTTTTGGTAGTACAGTCTTTATTCATAATCATTCTCAAAACCAAAGCAAACTAAACCCTAGAGCCATCAAATGTGTTTTTCTAGGCTACTCATCAACCAAAAAAGTGGTTACAAATGTTACTCACCCAATACTAAAAGATTCTATACCATTATGGATGTAACATTCTTTGAAAACCAACCCTACTATCTAAAACGTCCCATCTAGGGGGAGGAATCACAAGAAGAGTGCAATATTTGGCTCGAAACCCTTCAACTTTCTTTTGAAATTACTACCACTCATTCACCTAAGAACCCCACAACCGAGGTCACCACAACCAGTCCACTAACAAACACCACTCCAATCACTTTACGAGATTTAGAGTTTTTTAGCCATATTGAACATACTAACAATGCACACAACAATGAGTTACGTATTTATACAAAGAGGAAAAAACCCTAAGAGGAGACAGAGACTCCAATTCTTCATGAGGTAAACCATGAGTCTCATCCAATTTCAAGTATAGGTAACGATTCTCACAATGATTTCAATAACATCACTGCAACTGACTACCCTGATCTTGATGTTCCCATTGCAATAAGAAAAGGCGTACGAGAATGTACGAAACATCCTATTCATAACTGTCTCATATGGGAAATTATCTCCAGAATATAAGGCATTTACCACAAATCTATCCGGTATCGAAATTCCTCAAAATATTCATGTTGCACTAGAAATCCCAAAATGAAGGATAGCCATTGAAGAAGAGATTTAGGCATTAGAAAAGAATGGTACATGGAAACTAGCTGACTTGTCAGGAGGAAAACGACCAGTAGGCTATAAGTGGATATTCAACATCAAACACAAGCCAGATAGAGGCAAAGACCGCTACAAAGCAAGGCTAATTGCTAAAGGATTTACTCAAACATATGATATTAACTATCAAGAAACATTTGCTCCAATTGCAAAACTCAATACTATTCATGTTCTCCTATCCTTAGCAGCAAATCAAGACTGGCCTCTCTATCAGCATGATGTCAAGAATGCATTCCTCAATGGTGATCTAGAAGATGAAGTGTACAAGGAAATTCCACCTAGTTTTGAGACTAAAGCTAATACCAATAAAGTTTGCAAACTGTGAAAGTCTCTATATGGACTAAAGCAATTCCCTCGGGCATGGTTTGATAGATTCACCAAGGTGGTGAAAAAGCAAGGGTATACTAAGGGCCAATCAAATCACATTTTATTTGCAAAGTTCTCAATGAATGGAAGAGCTGTTGTTCTTATCGTGTATGTTGATGATATCATTATAACTGGAGACTTTGCAAAAGAAATGATCAGGTTGAAGGATGTCCATACCAAGGAATTTGAAATCAAAGACTTAGGAAATTTGAGGTACTTCCTAGGTATGGAGATAGCTCCTTCCAAGAAAGGAATTGTGGTGTCACAACGCAAGTATGTCCTAGATTTACTTAAAGAAACCAGTACGTTAGGATGCAAACCTGCAAATACTCCAATGAACTCAAACTATAAACTTGGTTTTAAGGAAGACAGTTCTCCAGTTGATATAGAAAGATATCAATGTCTGGTTGGTAAACTCATCTATCTCTCTCATACAAGACCAGACATTGAGTTTTCAGTTAGTGTGTTGAGTCAGCTTATGAACAAGTCTAATGAATATCATCTTAAAATTGTCCACAGAATTCTCCGGTACTTAAAAATGACTCCTGGGAAGGGTATATCTTTCAGAAAAGAAACAAATAAGAAAGTGGAGATTTTTGCAGATGCAGATTGGGCAAGTTCAGTTACTGATAGAAGGTCGACAACATGCTATTGTACTTATATTTAGGGAAAATCTTGTCACTTGACGCAGAAAAAAAATAGTCTGTTTTTGTAAGAAGTAGTGTTGAAGCAGAATTTCAAGCTTTATGTTACGCCCCGCTCATTTGGCTCCCAAAAATCCAAGTGTTGTTGCTCATGTCTCTAAGGTCCTCTATATATATACTGCTCACCCAAAAAAATTGAGGAAGACACTAGAACGTAGTGGACACTTCTAGAATGATCAAGAGAGGTCTCGGCCATGTTAGAAGACTCTAGTTGGCGCTACTAAGTCCTAGAAGGTTCTAGACAAGGCCGGATGGTGCTAGATGGGTTGGACGGTCTTACAACCTCCTAGAACGACTTGGAAGAGCCAAGATGGTGGATGAACCTCTTAGAAGGATCTAGACCATATTTGTTCTAGAATTTTCTATGTAAATATCTTTGTAGATAGTATAACTTTATTTGAGAATAATCTAGACCTCTTTGTAAGATCATGCCACTTGGCACGATCATAACCGTTGGTTGGTTTAGATTTTGCTTATATAAAGGACTCAACAAGTCCCATTTGTGAGAGTTCTAAGTATTCTAAGAGTAATACAAAACTTTCATTCACCTAAACTCTCTCATCCTTACCACTTTGTCTCAAAAGCTTACTCTGAGTCTCTTTCTTGATTGTTGGTAAGCTGACTTAGTGCTACGGACTGTACTAAATACCGCACGATTGTCTAGTTTAAGGCTAGAGTCGTGACATTTAGCACAAGATATTTGTGAAGGAATGTGGCTGAGAAGACTTCTTAACGAACTGAGAATTTCAACAGACGAACCTATGATAGTGTTTTGTGATAATCAAGCTACTATCAGTATTGCTAAACATCCTGTTCATCATGATCGGACTAAACATGTGAAATTAGATCGCCACTTTATCAAAGAAAAAGTGGAAGAAAGGACCTTGAATTTAATTCATACTCCAACCCACCTTCAAGTGGCTGACATCCTCACAAAAGCTCTTGCAAGAATAAAGTTTGAAGAATTGAGATTCAAGCTTGAAATGATTTAACATTAATTCCAAGCTTGAGAGGGAGTATTGAAAGTCTGATTTTTTTACAGTTTTATGGCCTTTATTTCTTTTATTTTTCAAACTACTTTTTCCTGTTTTATGGGACTATTTGCTCCATATTTTAGGGCAGATTGTTGCCTTACTTTATAAAACTTTTTGCTCTATATTTCAGGGTAGTTCGTTGGAAGATTTTATAGGAACAGTTATTCCATGTTTTATGTGACTAGTTCAGCTGCTTTTTACCCAAAAATACATATATAAGTTCCATGGTTGTAATTTGTTTTTGTATGAAAAAAATACAGAGTTTTCTTCTCTGTTCACTTCATTTCTACCTATCATTCTTTCAACTTCTTATACTTGAAAGTGTTTGTGCTTTTTCTTTTTCTAATAAATTTTAGAAAAGCATAAAAAATCAAGAGATGAGTGAAGAAAGATGACCTGCATAAGCTCCTGCAAAGACGAGGTGCGTCTGAGCCGTTTGACCCATAACTTATGGGCAGACTTTGTCCAAGCACCAACCAAGGCATCTTCAGGCATAACAGACTGCAAAAAAGGATGGGGAGGAGGAAAAAAATTATTCTCAAGAACTTAATATTGAAAAATGGACTTCCAACACCATCAAATGAAGATATTTTTGAGGATATAGAGATTAAGTGTTTATCCATATGTAACTAACAAAAGTCATACAATATATTATGAAGCCAAATATCATTAAACACTTTTCTAATGATGCGTTATTAGCTAATCTATGTGTTCTTGATTTATTTTCGTCTATTTGGTATGTCATTAATTAACATAGAGAACTGCAGTATTCCGAGTGAATACAAGTTTCACTTCTATATAAGCTACGAGCAAACAAAGACAAATTTTATCAATAGAATTTTAGTAATTTTGCTTTCCTTTAACGATAAGAAACCATTACATAATATTTCCAAAGAAATTCCTGAAACACTCTAGTGAGAAATCTCTAACATAGTTCGGGCATAAAAATTCAATTAACACGGCCACGAATCAAATAAGCTGGGAAAAAAGGTAGATTTTAAAATGCGCATCAGAAGGGCTCTATAATATGAGTGGAGTGGGTGATTTTTGTAAAGAGACAATGATAAAGGGAAACTTAAAGGTTTTCTGATAGGTGTATCAATCTAGAAATTTAGAAGCTTTGCCTAAATCCAAAGAAAACGGTGCATATTATCACAATTTATTCCACAAAAATTTTGCCAGCACTTTCTAATTTATTCTAGTTCTTTGATTCTATATTAACATCATAGTCACTCAGGACACTTTTCTAAGATCTTATACACACTTAGCTTCATGCTTCTCTTTCCAAATTTAGTCAACCCTAATCCAGGTCAAGCAAATCACTTGATAAACAACCTTACATCAAATGGAGTTTTTCATTTCTGCAGACCGAAATAGACAAGGGTCATAATGAACTGGTACATGCTAGTTAACTCAACCCCAATCACTCCCCAGACGTTCAAGAAAGCTCGCTACAGATGAGTACACACAAAAATATATGATAAAAGCAGCATACTAATTAAAAGATGAGATCCTACCTCAATTGCATAAATTGCAGCTTTAAGTGATTGGATCTGCGATGAGAGGACCTTTGGAAACATATCGGTGGCTTCTTTAGCCATACATGTGGCCTTATGGATGGCATATCTCTCTTCTTGATCAAAATCAATTTCAAATGTGGTATGGCATACTCTGCAGTGCTTCTCATCTCTCCAAAACAGATCGTGACAACATTCACATCTAGTAAGTGAATCAAAATACGACCTTTTACCATGTTTAACAGCATTAAGACCTAAGTAGAAGGAACTCCATATCCATGAATCAAATGCTTGGAGACGGCACCATTTGTGTTTTAGTTCTTCTCCCTTATTTCCGACTTCAATAACTATAGCCCCAGATGAAGGCAAAGAATCACACGTGACATCAATCATGGTCAGATTGTTCTCTACATCAGATACTGGAGAATAACTGTCTTCCCGAACAATAGTCAGGTCAAATTGATTAAAGTGTGTCAAATGTCCACTTCCATTACTATTTAGCATTCTACTTGACATTGTTTCGCATAGTTTTGCTTGCCGTTTCTCCAGAGATTCAATAAGTAGAGCCTCTCGTTTGCCTCTATCGTCCAAAACCAATAACAAGGCACACAAAGCCTGCACTCAAATCGAGCAAGGGTAACACACTTGAAAACCATACTAAGAGATGCATAAATAACTGAACAATTACATTGAACCACTTAGAAAATATAGATAGTGTTCTACTTTCATGCAAGACTATTGGTAGTATAAACATAAATTGAAAAAAATAAGAGAACTACACAGCTGATTTTCTTAGCTGGATTTTTTTTTTCAAATAAAATAGTCCAAAACATACAAAAAGCCAGGGAATCACCTCTTTGGTATCAATGATCTCCCAATGACCGTCGTCAGATGATTCAAAATAAACCCTCCTATGACCTGGATCATTTGCATTACAGGGGCCTAAGAATAGCCAATATCTATTGTACCTGCGATCAGACCCCAAAAAGACAGATTGCATTGGATGTACACCAGCCCACATTTCTGTATCTTTTGCATACTTTTCTTTGTCAAAGGATCTCTCATGGTACTTTGAGATTGATGCAGAAGAATCTATAGCATGATAGTTCCAATATGCATAAGCTTCTTTTATGCCTTGTATTTGTCCAAGATGGCCCAACGATGACACCAGCAGGTTTTGATGCTTAGCTGATGACCTCTTAATTTTAGCTCCCGAACTAGAATGGTGAATGCTAGGAACACATTCAGCAATAGTTTTTGGAGGTTCCTGCATTCAATTATGAAAATAAAAATCAAGAAACTGATAAGTCTGGGGAAAGTTTCCTGCACGACCAGTTGCTTATTCAAAATCTTAGTTGGAAATATTAAGAATCATAATTAATTGTGAAGTAGAAAGGTAACAAATTTCAGATGTAAACTTGTCAGCTGTTTCATTTCCATATGCTGATGTACACCCTAGCTGAATTAAAATTATGAGTCCAATTTGGAATAAAATAAATGAATAAATAAACGAAAACAGCAGGTTTTACTTGAATCCATCCTAGTCAATGTGGATTCTTGGAAGAACTCAGAAGCTTCTAATTTCCAATGCAAATTTACTATTAATCATGATTCATAACAAGCACGCAGGACCACTCTGTTGCAGTGGGAGAAAATAAACAAGAATGTTATTCACAGGATGACCATGCAAGATGATCTATGTTTACCTCCATTCTCATTCTGGATCCGGCACGAAGAAGATCAATTAAAGCCACCATGGCATTCAACTTTTCTTCAATGCTTAGATCTGAATATTCACCTTCCAACAGTCCTAATAGCCATGATTCACCAGGGTGGCTCTCGTCAATTTCAGTGTAATCATTAGATATCTTACTTTTACTTTTTTGGCAGTTTAAATTCTTCACTTTACTAAGACTGGACTTTACTACATCACATCTCGAATCTTCATCACTACTATATGTATCACTGTCGCTGAGGCCATCATCAACTGCTCCCGAGTCTTCACTATCTGACTGAAGTTCCTCAACTTTCTTTAGAACAGAGTTAATACGTAGACGATATGCAGTCGACGAAATCTTTTCAAATAAAGTTATGTCACTTGATAGCATTGAACATATTAAGCACTCCAATTCCTCAGTAGTGCTGGCCAATTTTAAATCAACAATCTTCAAGACAAAATAAAATTCATTGCCGACATAAGTTGAATCTTATATTATAAGATACAATGGATAAACAAGAAGAAACAACAGTGTTCAACTTGCTTTCACCTTTTCTTAAAGAAAATAATTGAGAGTTCAGTAACTTACTGGATAAGACTTTGCCAAGTCAGAAACTTTCAATCCATTGTTTCCTTGCTCTAGCAAAATTTTAAATAATTCACCCTTCAAAGTGCCAGGACGTAGGCCGTACTTCACCATAAGATGCATTTCCTACATAGGATATCAACTTTCACAATTGAAATTCACATACTTACAAGATAGACATGCTTATACTTGAAACAGAAATAAAAGCACCCAATGAAATAAAAGAGAGCCTCATCAAAGGTCCCTACTACATAGATACCGAGGCTGCAAAAGCCATTCTCATACTTGGAACTAGAAACAGAAAATAAACCACCCATGAAATAAAAGAAAGCCTCATGCACGGTCCCTACTCCATAGATACAAAGGCAGCAAATCATACAAATGAGATAACAAGACCGGCATGCACTTGTACAAACTCTTGAAGCTACGCATAAACATATCCTCATCAAAAAACTGAGAAGCGAAAATGTGTAGTAGTCACAAAATAGCATACTTTATTCTTCAAATGGAGCAATACGGTTCTCTTTATTGACAAGGATAATAGCTACATCAGTTTTCTAGCATTGATTTGAGCATTATGTGGGAAGGCCAAATTGGAGAGGGCAAAGGTTAGATTGCCACACAGAAGACTCTTCGGTCTTAACAATTCTTGTTAGCAGTTTGATACTAATTTTAGGATTTCAAGTGCAAAACTTTTGCAGGTCATATAAATAGTTAATTAACTTCTCAAATAAAGAACAGCTTCTGGGAAAACCCCATTCCAGATTCCTAAAATTGGAGTGGGCCCAGAAGAAGAAGGTTCCGAAGTGCCAAAGTAAACTCCAAAACTAATTTGTTTCCTTTCCACTATGTAAATGTGCTTTTTCTCCACCCACATTATTGTATTTGTCAGTAAGGATCTTAGAAAGATGTAATTTGGACTTTTGTTGGCATTAACCTATCACACATTGTATATTAATTTACTCTAAATCAGTTACACTTTAGTCAACTTGAGAAAGGTTGAGCTTCCCAAGTGATAGGTTGACATTTACCAAGCAAATACCCACCAAATAACATCACTAAAGCATAATTGAGGGATGCCATGCAAAAAATAATTTGCAAAATAATGATTTTAGCATGGCAGGAATTAAATACACGTATCGATATCAGCCTCCTAGATCCAACATGAAGCTTCATCAGTTCCATAATAAATTTTTTTTGATAAGATACCTATTTTTGTCTCCCTTGAGACTCGAACCCATGACCCAACCCTCACACTCACACACACCCCTGAGTCCCAGACCAATTGAGCTAGCCCCAATTGGTTATCAATTCCATAATAATTAAAATGCTATGATATACCTTGTCAAGGGATTCCTTTCGAATTGCAATTTGTTTTGACCCAAAACCAGATGCAACCAATACTTGACGTAGTATTTCTGTCCACGTTAGAGGATTCAGTGATCTCCCCCAAAATTCCAAGGAAAATTCTTGATTTTCGACCTGCAAAATCATTAATGAAGAAGCCTAAATATTGCTTGCTTCCACTTGAATTCATCATAAAAAAAGATAACTATAAACTCACAGGAAAATTCTTATAAAAACTTTCACGTAGCCTTTGGCAATGCACCACATATTTTAGAGCGTAGGGATTTGCAGTCATTTGGATGAAGTTTGAGCAAATATTTTTACCATACTTTGGATTTAAAGTAAACACGTTAAGATTTAAGAGCTGGTTAGGATTATTCAGCTATTTTCCATAGCTAACATCACCAAGCACTCAGATAGCACTGAACTTCTAATGTAACTGCTAAAAAATAACTTCTAAAGTCTATAACTCTGTTGTGTGTGTGTGTTAATACTTACCGAGTGAAGCAACGCAAGATAATTGTAAGATTTGTTCAGATGAGGCAAAGATTCATTGTTGAGCTCCACTTTAATATCATACAGAAGAAGCTTCAAAAGGGCCACATGAATTTTCCCAAGCAACAAGGAATCCTATAAAGGCATGTTATAGAACATATTATACCAACTGAAAGAATTCAAAGCAAACAAGGTACGATCAAAAAGAGAAAAATATTTAAACCGCGAAAAATAAAGATGGAGATAAGATAAAACCTTGTCATGAAACGCTTGAGCAAACTCATCAAGGGTGAACGTGCAGACATCAATGTCAAGAGAATAAGTATAAACAAAATGTAAAACCTGCAAACAAAAAGTAGACACGCTTTTCAGAATAATGCCAGTGATATGTAATTCACTTGACTAAATGTCCGAACACATTACCATTTCAGAAGCCAAGAGAAGAGACCCATGAGAAGACCAGTATTCCAAGGAAAATAAAAAAGGATGATAAATTTCTCTCCAGTGTTAACGGCAAATAACTTACAAATATGTTGCAATAATGCAACAAAACATTCTAATTCAGAAAAATATAATTTTTATAATTTAGTGATTTAAGATCATGGAACTCAAATAAAAAAGGAGTTAGCCAATGGAATATTCTGCTTACAGCAGTAACTTAGGAGAAAGAGTAATGCACTTCTTTTCTTACAAGCATGTGTCTGTTCCATTCATCAATCATATAAAGGAATCCAACCCCTAACCAAACCCTATCAAGAAAAAAAGTCAGAGCAGCTAATCATTCGTGCCACTGTTTTTCCTAAGCCTCTAGTATTTTACATCACTTAACAAGCAACAATAAAATAAGGGTACACTATATGTAATTAAAAGGAAAGGATCAGCATATAAGAAGAATTATCAGACAGTCTTAACAAACATAACTATCTTTCACAGGCACATTAATAGAATAAAGATATTGGAACATGCAAAGGCCCAATCCAAATAGTACACATCTAGCATAATTTAAATATAAAGCATTACGCTCCTAACTGAGGACTCAATTAAATATGGTAACAGTAACACCTTTAGTAAATTTGCACCTTAAACAGTTTCTTGACAATCTCTGGAGATGATTCCCAAGGTTGCATACTAATAGGTTGCTTCATCTTGACAGAATTTGGTGGAAACTTGACCAACAGATCTGGGGGGGGGGGAAAAAAAAGCAACAGCAACAACACCTCAATTTAGCAATTTCAGATAGTCATTGATTTAAGAGGAGAGGGTGGGTTGGGGTGGGGGAGGTGGTTTTTTTTTTTTTTCCTCAGTGAAGGGGAGGTGGTTATTTACAACGTTAAAGAACTGTTTGACTCAAAAGCTTAAGCCTTTTTAGGATGAAGTGATAAATTTTCTGATTAAGTGTTGTCTGCAAAATTGAAATCCAAATGCCATAAATCGCAAATGAAAAATAGGAAAGAACTTTTAAAGTCATCCTACAAAACCAACCTTTGCAAAGTGAGCAACCTTTGAGTCCAGTGGTCAAATGGCCAGAACACCCTGGTCTATTTGGTACTGCTTGTAATTCTCTCACCTCCAACTCTTCATCATCCATGAGCATTGAAATCTGATGAAAGTTTTCTTGAGAATCTCCTCCCTCCAAAGCAAGTTCACATTTTGTTCTGTCTGTCTGCTTCTGATTTGCGTCTTTGTAAGATTCCACCTGGGATATAACAAGAATTACATTTATATATAGCAATAGTTACCAATATATAACATGTTATTCAGTAACAACTTCCACTTACCTCTCTCCTTTTAGCATAATGCTTCTTCTTCTCTTGTAATTTGTTCCTTAATCTTCCCTGTTTCTAAATGAGCAACCAACCATTCAGTCAACTTGTAAACTTTCTAAATTATCACTAAAATGAACCCCGAAAAATATTCAGTCCATATACATTTGATCAAGTTTGTACAGAAACAGAAACCTATGAAACATAGTCTAAATGACTTACAGTAGGAATGTTTTGTTTTAGTGGTTTTCTGGCTTGAACTGGTGGATTGAGTGAACCAGATTTTCGGATTGATGATATACCAGTTGCTTCATTAGCAAAATCAACACCAGTAGGAAAATCTCCAGCATGAGGATTAGTTGCTCGCCAGACTGTCATTAAACCTTTACCCATACCATGCTTTGCTGGAGCATTCTGGTCATTACAAACCGTATTTATGACACCATGCTTGGAAACCTAATAGAGGTAAGAATTTATGTGAAAAACAGGAAAACTTGTGCCGAAGAAGGGAAGAAGAAAGAGGCACATTATGGAATGATCCTTTGACTCCTCCTGATTACTTCAAGCTTCTCAAGTGCTTGAAGTCCTTTAAAGCGAAGTCAAATAGAAGCATGAAAAGATTAATGTCTCTGCTGATTTACTAGCAAACTGGGCTAGATCAACAAAAAGATCAGGTTTCTGTAATCTTGGGGAGGTTATCCCCCCCCCCCCCCCCAAAACAAAAAAGGGGTTTCCAGTTTAGTTGGTTAAAAAATTCCAATGCTTTTAAAGCGAAAAAAAAAAAAAAAAAAAAAAAAAAAGGAAAAATAGGAGCATGAAAAGAGCATCTTGGTCAGTAAAAAGGAGGGGAGAAAAAGTAGTTACTTTCACTCCCAAGGAAATTTTTGGCCTCAGTTAGATATAAGAAAATAATAAAAAGAAGAAGACAGCTAATCTTTTTGTTTTTGATGTACCTTCTTCTTTTTTGCTGCTCTCTGGTTCTCTTTGCAAGAAGGATAAGAATTTCCAGGATCTAAAAAAGAGAACAGAAGAAAAAATGCAGGTGAGAAGAACTTCCAGGATCGAAAAAAGAAAACAGAAGAAAAATATGCAAGTGAAAACATAATCCAATATCTATATCCATATATAACTGAAAAGTACATAACAAAAGCAGAAAGAGAAAACCTGATAATGAATTTTTCGCTTAACCACAAGAAGACAATATGGATCATAAAATTTGAGAAATTGATCATCAGCCATTAACAATTCGTGAGCAGTCTAGTTTACATAATGTTACAACTGACAAAAAGAACATATTCAAACGACATATTCTACAGATAACAAATAGCAGAATGAAGAGTACGTCTCCTACAAATGGAACAACATGTCCTAGGCTAGAAGTCAACAAATAAAACTAGCAAGGAGAAAAGCAAAAATGAAAATACAGTAGAGGAGATTATAAATTGTCCCATTTTTCTTCTGCATGCAAATAAAAGAAAAGGCTAATATGATAAGTAAGAAAGACCATCAACAATATTTCAGAGGAAAAATTGGCTTCCAAGTCCAAAAAGGAAAATAAAGGATCTTGACAAGCTCAGATTTTAAAATTTTCATCATTACACATATGAAAGCCCAAGTGATAGTTTGAATAAGTAACAGAACAAAAGAAAATTATAGTACCAATAAACCCTCAAATTATGACTCTATAAAGAATGAAGCAAGTGTCCTACTCTATACCTTTGCAATGGAAAAGTTCTTCTGAAGGAAGAGAATCAAATTCCACACCAAGGGGAGGACCGTCCTTCCGAAACACCCTTTTAAGAATATAGTCTGGGGTAAACAAATCCTGGACAATTGTGTTCTTAACTGCAGATATCTCTTGGTGTTTGGAAGATGAAGATCGTTTGACCACCTTTCTAGCAGCAATGCCCAGTGAATTTTGTCCACCACAAATTGTTAATTTCTCAGTTGAAGTTGAATGCAACGGTATGGTTATTGCATTTTCTCTTTTCTCCCTTCTTCTCCTCTCAACAAACCAACATTGGATCTGCTTGTAAGTCAATCCCACAGTAGCAGCACAGTCTTCCATTTCCATTTGTGTAGGATATTTATTCTCTGTCACACGAAGTATAAGGTTAGAAAGTACAAGCATTCAGGGTAAATCCACCCCTTCCACAAGCCCCCCCTCCCCAAAAAAAAAAAAAAGAAAAGATAGAAGCCATTGCACAAATAACGTAGGCTTCATTTAAACCTTATGCATGGTTAATGCCTTTGACATGTCTTTGTTACTAAAGCCATTGCATAAATAACTGACCTATAATTACTGCTTTTATGACATTCCTTTAAAACTCTGGTCCTTTTATGTTTCATGTTGATATTTTCTATTATGTCAACAAAAGTAATCTAACAGACATATAACGTAGGTACAACCGTACAAGGAGTGTTTATGCACAATCCTGTTAGCACCACAAGAATTTTTTTTTTTTTGTTCATTTTTGAAAATTAAAGCATGTCAGTGGTTTGTGACGTAAGGGAAAGACAAATAGAAGAACACTAGAGAATATAGAACATCCGGTGCTACAAAACAGCATATCATGAGCCCTGGGAGTCGTCAGGACCACTTAGTTGTAAATACTATCACATATTGTTCGGGTAATTGGGGTTTTTCTTGGAGAACATAACCTCTAAATTGGTTCTATTCATATTCATTCTCGCAAAATAAATTTTAATCACTTATTGTGTTTATCTATAATATAAAGAGTGAGATTAAGCTGGTTACCTAAGTACAACTTGTCAAGAGCTTCAATTTGTACAGGAGTTTTCCTCTTAATCTCCATGCTTTTCATTCTTCTTCCCTTTCGGATATTACCACGGCAGCTTCCGGTATCTGCAACGCCCGGAAAAAAAAAAAAAAAAAAGATTAAAAAAAAAAGATAAAAATGCTTAATTTTCTCAGTTATTGCATTGAAATTCCAGTATCTATAAGTGTGGAAAAGAGAGACTAAAACTAAGCAAAGCTAAAATAAAATAAAATAAAAATAATAAAAAAAAAACGAGAAGTAGAATTAAAAAAAAAAAGGATTAGCGTGTGCAGATGATGAATATCCAAAACCGAAGAAACAATTTAATGTCATATTTCTCAGACTATGATAAACCCCAAACCCCCCCTTGGTGTTGGAGGAATGAAAACAGAGAAAGCCATAAGAATTTGCAGAGAAGAAGAAGAAGAAGAAGAAGAAGAATGAGAGAGTTAGCTTGGGTAGCTCAGAAGTGTGCAGAGTGGTGGGAGTGTGGAAATGAAATTGCGAAATTGAAATAGACTTACACACACACAATCTCTCTCACTTGGCAGCCATGGAAGTGAGCCTGAGGTTGAGGATGAGAAAGAGCCAAAAGAAGAGCAATGGGAATGAGAGTTTTAGACACACAGAGGCATATCAGTATCAGTTTGTAGGGTTTTGGGTTTTACCAGAAATTGAAATATATATTTATATATTAATTTATAAATTAAAAATAAATATCTACTATCTTCTTCACTTACAGCGTCAGCGACGAGCCAGCAAACAAACTTTATTCTATTTTTCCTGTTTTTTTTTTCTTATTTTTTTGTAAATATCTAACCTGTCATTCTTGCCATTTACCAACAGCCAAAGCCCAGTCCACAAACAGGGTTCTCAATCGTGGACTCGAATATGATTTTAGGGCCTTGTCAAACATTGGGCCTACCAGTTGGTCCAATAACCGTTTAGGATATATATTTACGAAAAGAAATTTAAACGGACGACTAATATTTTAAATTTAATAAGTAGAAGTTCGTTTAAAAAATTTAATAGCTAAATGTTTAGGTATATATATTTTTATATTTATTTATTAATTTTAATTATTGTATTAAAATATATTTAGTATATAATTTTTTTATACTTAATATATAAAATTTTATGTTTAATATATAAACATATATACAGGATATTTGATAAAAAGATATTTATTTAAATTGGACCTAAAATCTGACCATATTTCAACCAGGGCTCTATACCAGTCCTAACCAAAATAAGGTAATTTAAGGTTGAAATGTTGGATAATGTATTTTCGTATTTTGAGATTCGAGAATTGGAAAATTCTAGATAGTACTCCCAAGAATTGTCTAAGTGATTCTGGTGATCAGTTGGGTGACATTGGTGATCCCCGAGTGACTTAGATAGTTATCTATTAAGCGATTGTGTATTGGTGTCAGATCTATGGATGACATAGCGACCATTAATTAGGTGAGCGGCGACTTTGGTAAAATCTAAAGCCTCTAGTACTTACGGCTTGTCATAAGATGATGATGACTATGGTAGTCACACACACGATTTTTCGAAAGATCTAATTCATCAGTTACTTGATCTCATAACACAATACTGCTGTAAACTCTCCTAATTTTATTTGCCCCGCCATATTATCAACGGCAATAGTAGCATAGAGAGCACATTCTATTGTATTTCCAGGTGTCATAATAGAAAGTGTTGGAGCGGTTTCTCACTAGTCGCCCACGTGTCTTGAACTGCTGATGCTGGATTCTCCAACTGTTCACGTGTCCTTGCTGTCTCAAAACTCTATGAACTCCAAGCAAGATCGGAGAGGCGGGGGTGGCTACCTGCAAAGACTCTCCGATGCTTAAGTCAGTGGTATTTCTTTGCGTTTTTGGTAGCAAGGAGAAAAAATATATCAGTCTCAATATCTATCTCTTTTTCGTGTTTTCTTCTTTTTTCCTCTGCTCTCAGACTGTTTTTTCTTTTTTAGTGTTTTTTGTGCGAACCTCCCCTTTTAGGAACACATAGCTTCAATATATGTAGCTCTCGGATCGTGAACAGTATGGTTCTCTATCTTTGGAAAAGTAAATATAATCATGAGTACCTTTCACCTCCAGATCTTTTTAAACCATCACGGGCCGAGATTTCTGTGACCTCTTCTGTGCTACCGCGGCCTGATTTTCGCCGCCTCCTATGGCTTCAATCTGTCAGGAGCAAGATTTGGGCACATCGCCGTTCTGTCAAGACGGCTTGTCCCTACGCGCGCACCTACCCAGAAACGCATTAAATGCTCTGTCCGGGTCTGGAGCCGTGGGGCTGCCTTCCATCGTATCCAGTTTGAAGACCCTTGGGGCTTCTGACCTCTACGACTGTTGAGGTGAGGGTCGCTGTTCTTAGACAGCAGACCCTTGGGGCCTCGGACCGCTAGCTGTCGTGGTTTCGAGGTCTGACCGGCTGAACCGTTTGGGATCAGTGGTGGATTCTGCCTTAAATTCGGAAGACCCATAGGCCGATGGCGAGATCACGTGCGATCCGCGTGACCCTTCTCGTGGTTCAAGGTTCAGGAATGGGCCCCACAACTGCCCCCATTTCCCTATTTGATAGATTCATATCTGTCAAGTGGGGAAACTGTCTTCTTGCTTCTCCAACCTGCGGGACGCACGTGGCCCCCCTTTCCCGATGCGGCGATACGTCGTCTCTCGTTTGTGAGATCTGTTCGAAATTTGTAATTCTTGACTGTTCGGTTTCCAGAAAAACTTTTCGACTCCCCTTCTTTAAAAAATCGCTACTGTGCTTATCTGCTGTTTTACCACAAATTTTTAATCACCCCAATCTCTCAACATCTCGAGATTTTTGCCTCCCTTTCTTCCAAAAACTTTTACCCTCTCAGTTGTCTTTTGGAGCGATGGCTTCGAATCAAAATCAGGAAATGCAATCTATTAAGGATTCAGAGTTGGAC
>JXTB01000045.1:384574-571893 GCA_002914805.1 Parasponia andersonii
TTTTTAAACCATCACGGGCCGAGATTTCTGTGACCTCTTCTGTGCTACCGCGGCCTGATTTTCGCCGCCTCCTATGGCTTCAATCTGTCAGGAGCAAGATTTGGGCACATCGCCGTTCTGTCAGGACGGCTTGTCCCTGCGCGCGCACCTACCCAGGAACACATTAAATGCTCTGTCCGGGTCTGGAGCCGTGGGGCTACCTTCCATCGTATCCAGTTTGAAGACCCTTGGGGCTTCTGACCTCTACGACTGTTGAGGTGAGGGTCGCTGTTCTTAGACAGCAGACCCTTGGGGCCTCGGACCGCCAGCTGTCGTGGTTTCGAGGTCTGACCGGCTAAACCGTTTGGGATCAGTGGTGGATTCTGCCTTAAATTCGGAAGACCCATAGGCCGATGGCGAGATCACGTGCGATCCGCGTGACCCTTCTCGTGGTTCAAGGTTCAGGAATGGGCCCCACAGAAAGTATACAACAACATTAAACGTCCAACACGTCTAACCTATCCCCCACCCTATTCAGGTAACGGCCATAGTGGATCTCACATTGGCCACATAAATGAAGGGTGGAAATGCATAGACGGTTTGACGCTAGCACATTGACATCCTTCGCCAAAAGAAAAAGAAATGAAACTATTTACTATGCGGTAGCAAGCGGAGTTAAGCATTTTAATGACAAAACGGGTTAACGGTTCTTTTATTGGGGGAATGTGGTTAACAGTGCTAGTTCAGAGAATTATTACAAAATAGTACAACTTAACTTTGAGACGTGGGTAATTCAAGAACACGATTTGGCACCCTGTTTCTTTGACTTTCTTTAAAGATTTCCAGAAAGACGAGCCACACAAATACACACAGGATCAGCTTGTAGATCAGAACACATGATATATGTTTCATTTTGCGGCTTCTAAATACACTTTGATTTGAGGTCTCAGACTTCAGATTTTAGCAACTTAAAATAAATAATAAAAAAAAAAGAATAAAAATATTTGTGATTCAAAAAATTGAAGTTTTAGAGGGTTATACATGTAATTAGGGTCCATATAAAACTAATGCACAGACATGTCGTATGAAACAAATAAAACTACTAAAATTCCCAGTCTAAAATAATTGTATAATATTTGCTCACTGTGTGGAGGTTTGGAAAACACAAATTAGTCAAAAATGCCAACGCATATTTAATGTCTTGGCTTGAACAATAAATACTCTGTAAAATATTATCACAAGTATTAAAATTGGCTACAATCTCAAATACGACGCCCGTTTTGTCCAACCAATTAGAGTAAGTGAGGGGGCAAGAGGTGAAATCTCGAAGCTCCATTATCATCATTATCACTTGGTGACACTGTAAGCCTACAAAACACACCAGACACTTGATTTAATCTCTCCCCACTGGTCAAATTACTTTCTTTCAAAATAAAAACGTAAGCACAGGTAAAAACGCCAATATTTTTTTTTAAATGGGGACTTAACTAATGACCTCTACTTATTACAAATTAAAAAAAATACCTAATATTACCCGATCCTCACCCACCTTATTAGGGATAATAAGTTTTCACACCTACTCCCGGTATGACTCGAACCTATGATCGAGATCCTAGGTAATGAGTGCTCTTACCACGTGAGCTAACCCACTTCGTTAAAAAAAAAAATGCCAATACTTATTTAACGTAAGATGTAGCAAAATACCTTAACCCTCTTCAGAAGTTCTTTTGCGTTACTGTCTGTCTTGAAGTGTTCCCGTACGGGCTGCAGACAGAAAAGACAGAGTTAGCAACCTGAAAAGAACAATATTTATGAACTGGAAGTTCATGAATAGGGACAAAATGGTGAAAAGACCTACCTCTAGTATTTTGTTTAGTGCCTTTGCTAAGGCAGGTTTAAGGTCAGCCGGATGTAGATTCCCACTTTCATAGTCAACAACTAATTCTTCAAAGCTTTTGAACATCCTGCATTTTAATAAATGAGGGGCAAAACCAAAATATCTTAGATAGAGTAGCACCAAAACAGTGAGTGAGAGAGTGAATAAGTGAACTCTGTCACATTGCTTATGAAACTACAAATCATTCAGACTGTTTTCTTTCTCTCTAATTCTCTCTATTTTTTTTTCTTATCTATTCCTCTCTTTCTCTCTGTACCTCTCCTTTCTCTTCTCTCCTCTCCTCTCTCATCTCTTTTATCACTTAGTTCTACATCAGTTGGTTTCGAAAGTTAACCAAAGACAATCAGATTTAAACAATTAAACCAGGCTGCTTTAGAAACCAGCATTTTCCTCCTCCGACTGGACATGAACCCTCAATTGAGAATGAAAAGAAGTTCTTCCATGTTCCATCAATAGAAAGAGATCAGTAAGAGATTCGATATTAATGTCCTATGTTTTGTGAAACTTACTTATTTCCGCCATTTGCTGCACTGCGCTCCACACTGAACTCCTTAAACAAGGGTAAAACTAGATACTGAATGTACTCTAGACATGGATTCCCTTCCACAATGTTTGGAGGACAGTATGCTTTCTTTATCTTCAAATTCACCTCAGCCTAGGACAATAGATTTTAAAAAATAATGTCAAATTCGCATTCGATGAAATTGTAACATCCCACTTAAAAAATTCCATATACTCCAAAAATAATACAAGCATCTAAACGCAACCCTAATCAAATATATATAATCAATTTTTTTGTAACTATAACCCACCTCGTCATCTTCCATATAGATGGAGGATGATGGATCACTTTTAGACATCTTCTCCTGCCCTTGCTGTAATCCAGGTAACATGTCTACATATCACCATTAAGCAAAGCCAACAAAAACCACATAACTACATGAATAAAACATTTGAAGGAAAAATAAAAGAATTGAACAGTGTGTACAGGAGAGTTATATCATACGGTGTGACAAAATAATAGGTTTGTTCTTCCTTTTGATGTCGTCACAATACTCTCTTGCAAGTACATTCACTTTTCGCTGATCCATTCCTAACTGGCAAATGTCAGCCTAAATTTGAGGAGGAAAAAAAAACCTTCATTACTCACAATGATGTCTATGAAGAAAATCAACATAAACATCTTTTTGTTTTTTATCTTCAAAAAATACAATTACTAACAGTAACACTAAAGATATGATAGTTATAAGAAGATTTACTGCATACTTCCTGACTCCTGTTCACTAGACCCCACACCATGGTCAAGCAAATAACAGTATACAAGATAAATTCAGGTGTTGAAAAAATAAGAAATAAAAAATCCTTAAAACACCAAATCAAGCACCTTCAGGAAGAATATATCAGCACATTGCATGCATGGGTAGAGAATTTGTGCTGCAGTCAACTCATCTTGCTCACTTCGTCCCATAATTTGACTACACCTAAACTTAGAAACAAAATATAATCAGTACAAATTTCACCACCATAAACGTATATTTATACACCAAAATGCATCATTCATAGAGATATATGCACCTGATTATCCTTGGAAGTTTATTCCTACGAGCTATATCCATTACAAGAGGCCAGTACTCATGGGCTCTGGCATTAATCTCCTTCGATGACCATAAAAATTCAACTTTGCCTCCTTCTTGATCCATTCCAACAGCTTTCCAAATCTCAATTAAGTAGCGGCCAACAGTCTCAATTTTCTTCAGGTCACCACCCATCTTATTGTTAAGCTGTGCAAACCAATCCGCAATCCAGATTTTCACTCTGCACCCAGCAGAGGTAAGCTTGTTCACACTTATTGTCTTCAAAACGCCCTGCAGAACAGGCAATAAAGCAACCCATTTGAATCTCTCAAAGTATAAAATCATGTTACAAATACATGCAATCAGCTTCATACAAAACTGAGCATTAAATAATCTTGAAAGTTGAAACAATTTTCATTCAACTAATAAAAGGTTTCAAACTTCAAATTAATCCGTCAAGGACATTGAGAGTATAAGAACCACTATTTTTCAATTGCAGAATCAGAAAAGATCAAATGTTTTAACATGGAAAGAAACTATAGAATAGGAGAAAGATCAGCTTGTGAAATCAACACGTCTGCTCCACAAATACATATATTTATGGCACATTTACTAACACCTAATGAAAAGGATCCTGAAGGAATCGGTTTTGAAAAGCATGAGACAAGCAATCAACGATTCTCTTTCTTATGTTTACATACCTATTAGAAGGGGGAATTGGAATCAACTCAATTCCCTTTCTAGTGATTAAATACCTATTACTAGCAATTTAGGAATAAAATCAAACTTAGTCAAACTACTAAAATGAGGAAATAAGCTTAATGTTATTTTTGAAAATTATAAAAAGGGTATATAAGTCATTTCAAAATTATTTAAATTAGATAAAGAATAAAATCCAAGAAATTATTAGGACTGTGTTTCTTCCCCAATTATACTAATTATGTGAGGCCCATTATAATTGTGTCAATAAACACACGAATTGGTAGAGAAAGGGAAACACTGGCCCAATAGCTTTTCCCTTCATGGATTATTGAAGGTGGCCGTAATGTATCAAACATGCACAAACAAATGTTTATATGTTGTAATGCACAGAAAGGAACAAAATTTCAACGCTCAAAATATACCTGAGCAATGTGCATTCGACCAGATGGTTCAAACCCGTCGTAGCAGATAGGCTCAGCCTTCTTTGCCAACAAATTTCGAAGCTCATCCTCTTGGATACACTCCTCTCCAACGCTTCTAATGAGCTGGTACCTCTCCTCCAAAACCCTTATGCCAATTTAAGAAACACGTATCCAAAGTGCATTAGCACACAAAAGAAAGAAAAAATATTCCTCAATCAAATTCAATTCAAGAGATTCTTACTGGTCAAGTTGATTTGAGGATCTAGAGGATTCCTCTTGTGACTGGGATTGGGACACCGATAGGGATTGTAGAGCTTCGGCTGGGACATTATCAGGTGCTTCCGTAGCCATTGGAGTTAATGGAGCAACACCTGAAACTATAAAACAATAAACTCAGTTGAATCAAAGTCTTAAAATTTACGTAAAATGCATATAGATAGTCATTATGGCCTCCGCTTAAATGGAAGAGCTCGGATTTACTGTAGTTGAGCAATTTATGGCCAATAACCCTTCCAAACCCAGATAGCAAAAGTATCAAAACGAATCTATCAAATTCAATAATCAACACAAAAGGTGGATAATTGATATGGCATTCAACTCTTAACTTATATAAACCTTAAATAATAGCTCAAATCCAACAAAACCAATCACTTTTTTTTAAAAAAAATAAAAATCAGTTCATTTCAATTCAATGTAAGAATCAAACCACTACACGAACTACCCAACCAGTCTTGTCAATAACCCAAATATATATATATACACACACTAGGTTCCAATTTGTGTGAGATCAACATATAAATGCGTTGACACGCAGATGAGCACTGCATTCAACCATACAACGCAAAATTGTCGTGCCTAATAAGTAATGATACACCAAAACTTCCTTCAAACTCCAAGTTCCTAGCAACTGGGTATCAAACATCTCATATATATATATATATATATATAACACAGGGTCAAAACAGAAATCCTTGTAACTAACAACACCGCGCCATTGCATAACATGTAAGTCCAATTTAATCCAAGATGAAACTTAAGATATTTATCTGGCAGCTGACACATGCTTTTAACACAGCAAGTAACACACAGGATCCAGCATATAATAGTGCCCATGAAGCTATTTAGGTCCATCAAACATCTTTAAAATCACTTCCCATACAAAACTTACACATACATCTAACAGGAACAAAAATCAATGGAACCTACAATTATAATGCAATAAACAACTCAATTTCAAACCACAACTCGAATAAGACATCAGAAATCAAGATAAAATTCAACACAACCTCCAATATAGACACAACCCCTGAACAGAGATGCAAATATTTATATAAATACATAAACCCAATAAACCAACAAAGAAACTAATTTCTTTTGAAAAAAGAATCGCAGACTATATGGCTTTTCAATTGAATCACATACATAAGAGAAATGCATGAACAAAATTGACGAAAACCCATGAACAGATTTGATCCAAGTTTTTCAAGAAGCAAAAGATCAAAGCGAAAGAAAGAAAAATTTGATCATGGGTGGGGGCGACTCACCCACGCCACTCGGTCCTCCTGAGCCAAGTGTAATGGACGATCAGCTATGGGGGTTTTCAAAGATGGGTTTAAGAGATCAGATCGAAACGAGGCCTATCTGGGTGCTAAAGAAAGAGAGTCAGAGAAGGGGTTGAGAATCTCGGGAAAGGATGGCGTAGAATAAGGCGATGGTGGGAATAAAGAGGGAAAAAAGGTTCTGAGGCAAAGAGAGGGATTGATGGGTTAAAAGAATGGCGATACAGATGTATGTATGGGCCAGGAATTTCTTTTATGGTTAATCTAATATTTGGCCTACATATTATTACCAGGTCTCATTTTAGACCATAAACTACTAAACATTATTGCGTTGGCACCAAATTTTTGGTTTGTCTCATTTAACCCCTTCGGTCATTTTTCCCTTATAAATGAATTAAAAAAAGTCTCTATTTCAGCCCCTTTATTATCAACATTTCATAATGGTCCCTAACTTTAAATCATTCCTATCTTAACACTTTAAAGTTTAATCTAAGCAAAAAAATCTCATTTTCATATCTACAATTATTTTATTGATAAAAATAATTAAAAAAAGAGTTTATGTCACTTATATGACACTTTAACAAAGATTTTAAGTAATTTGTAAAATAAAAATGAAGTAGTAGAAAAATTTTATTTTATTTAAAAGTATCAATAAAAATTTTATTTTATTCATAAATTAGTGATTTGGTTGTGGTCATGAATTATCTTTTGAATTTTTTTTAGAAATTCTAGAGCTCATCATATCAAGTGAGTACTACGTTAAGTTCAAATATATTTAAGAAATATATTTAAGAAGTACTAATTTTTACCATTTAAATAATTTTTAATATATATATATATTAGATAAGTCGAGGTTTTTGTTTCTTTATTTAGTTTCTTTTTAATAAATTTTGCCTTACCTAAGTTTTATTTCCTTTGTTAAATGGTGTATACTTGATTACTAAATAGCACATATTGAAAATAATATTTATATATCCAATTTAAATTTTTAATATAATTGAAAAACGTTAAATTTGTTATCGCTAAAGTTTTTTTTTTTTTTTTTTGAGGGGATCGTTATGGCTAAAGTTGAGAAAATAACATCATTCTTTTACAACTAATAATACATGGAACTTATTTACTAAAAGTGAACTAGTCAAAGTACTCTTTTTAAAATTCCATTTAAATATTTCATGCTCTTTTTCATATGTTTTTAAAAATAAAAAGATGATATAGTGTACATGAGACATTTTGATAAATTGGGTGCCAATATAGGAGCGTTTTAAAGTTTATGAGCCAAATAGGCTTTTGGGTATAAATCAGTACAAAAAAAAAAAAGAAAAAAAAAAAAGGAAAGGGGGTTAAACGAGACAAGATAATTCGATGCTGAAATATGAATCTTTTGACCATACGTGTTCGGCCCATTTCGCCCACACTTTTAAGGGACCTCTGGGCCAATGATGTATTGAGCCCAATGCATGTTGCTTTTTTCACCTTGAGAAATTGAGTGTGCGTCAAAACACTTCATTCTAACAGATGCTTTTTATTTATTTATTTATTATTTTTTAACTAAATAGCGTCAAAACACGTTGCCGAGTCAATACTACTTCCAAGCCAAGCAAACCGATTCATCTTCTTCTCTTCTTCTTCTTCTTCTTCTTATTTTAAAGGAATCGGAATGGATGACCAAAATAGAAGAAGGTCCCAGAGAAGCGAACCAAATTGGGAACAAAGCTATACTCTCAGATTTTTGCGACCTTCTAACTGGTACTGCCCTCAATTCACTACTATATATATATATATATATAAAATAGTGGAAGGTGGCACGTGCCTTAACAAGCTTTCCATTTAGAATGTAGAGAAGAAGAATATATATGCATGTATATTATTAAATGAGAAGGAAGGTAGTACATTCATGTTTTAGCAATGACAAAACAGATGTATAAGGGGCTAGCTAAGCTCAAGAGACAGCGTTCAGCTTTTTTCCTTCTTTTAGACAAGAGTTGATTTATAACGTCAACCTAGCTCGCAAAGAAAGCTGAAAGAGATCTTGAATGATAAGGATCTAGAATACACTCTTGGGATAAGAGTAAGATTTTTTATATTGGAGTATATGTTTTACTATTTAATGCAGCAAAATTTATCTTTCATATTCATGAATGAACACACTTCTTTATAAGCAATATTTTTAGTATATTGATCATTGATATTATTTGGAATAGTAGGTTTAATAAGTATTTTGATACATTCGACTGATCTTGTTTTTGATAATGTAACATATAATTGACTATATGAAAATATACAGGTGTAAAAACATATATATATTTACGCAGTCTAAAGTTTGTCCCTGAGTTCTATTTATAGTCGTAACAAAACTTAGATATATTGAAAATTGAGTTGAGTTCTTTTGAATAAAAATGGTAATTTTTTATTTTCAATCGATATAATCGGTATTCTAGATATAAATACTCTTTGTTTAGTATAGTAGCACTACTAATTTCTACATCAATAATTTTTTGTTGAAACTGTCTACAAATCAAACAAGTACCATTAGAAAATCCTTTAGAAGTATTAAGGTTATAAAGTAAAATAATTGGACAATTTAATTTTAATATTAATTCATGAGACAGAATTCTATTTGATGTTAGAATATTTAAGAAATCGTCTTAAAAATATTGTTTAGTTGATCCAAGGTTTCGTCAAAGCTAAGTTATTTAACAGAATCACCAAGAATTTGATCAATTGATAGATTATTTATTTCATCAATATAATTATTTTTCGGTGTTAATATAGATTATTAGCGATGTTTGGAAATATAATTTTTATTAGCTTTTGAAGTGATAAATATAATCTTCGTGTAGTAATTTCATGTTTAGTGGTAGTCTGATATTGTTACTTTCAAAATTCCCTTCCTTTTCCATCACCTATACATAATAAAAAATTAAAAATATAGAATTATTGTTAATTCTCATATTTTCAAGTTAAATGACCATAAGTAAAATTTTGCTAAATTTGCATCTATTATTTCTTCTTTTCTAGCTCATGGAATAACGGAAAGAATTTGACGACAACCTCCACCAAGTGAAATAACTTTATCACCAAAAAGTAATTTTGCACTCATTTATATCTTGTAATATTATCACAGGCCTAACATGGTCTCTCCTCCATGGAACCAACTAACTTTTATTGTTATTATTATAAAAATTTAAAATTAATTTTTCTCTTTTAGCCTTTAAAAAAAATTCACTCATCCACCCTTTCAAACTGATATCAAATAAAATATGCTATTTGTGTTTTTCTATAAATTTCACTGAATCTATGTATATAGTTAAAATTGAAGTTAAAATTATTGAAATTGAATATTTTTAACTTTTAAAATCAGATAATATAATTCAAAAAATTAATTTTTGTGTGTTTGAAAGTTTTTATTGTTGGATTTCTAAGAGATTACAGGTAACTTCTTTTTTCTTAGATGGTTGCCATATGACTATTTCTATTGATGCTAATAAATAATTTTAAAAAATAAAGACATTTATTTAATAGTTTTAAACTCTAATTTCATTGTATATATAAATCTCGTGAGATTTGATGGAAAAATATAAATAAAATGTTTTATTTGATATTAAGGAAAAAGCATGGGTTTTTTTGTTTAGCTAAACAACTAAAAATTGTGGGTTTTTATGATATTACCCCTTCTTCTTCTTCTTATTATTATTATTATTATTATTATTATTATTATTATTATTTCCCTTTTAATAGGACTAATTGCAAAAAAAAAAAAACAAACAAACAAACAAAAAAATACCCTGAATCTTCATGTACTTTTAATCATGATTTTAGCATGTACAATATTATATTTCAAATTAAAAATTTATAGACATTTAAACATTGTTCATTAAATGACCAATGTTTTCCTTCATTAAACACTAAATCCTTGTTGAGAAAAAACATTATCTTGAAAATGCTCTAAAATAATAGAATATATTGATTAGATTCAAAATGGGCTCAAAAATACAAATTTTTGAAAATTTATAATATAAAAGTATAATTTTGCAATTTCCAAATAAATAGAGTTAAAAAGTGCAAAAGATCATAATTCACGCTTTTTTTTTTTTTTAAATTATCCCGTTTTCTTAGAGCTTATCCAACACACCACCCATGTGGCGTGCAAAAATAAAAATGGCGTTGGGTGTGGGCTCCAACCCAACGCAAGTTTTAAATGACAAATTACTGTTGACACTAAAAATGAATAATACCACCCCAACAATGGTGGCGTGGTACTATTCAATCGTGCTAAATGTTTTTTTTTTAAGTCTTCTTTTTTGTTGCAAAAAAATCTTATAAATTAAATTATAATTTTCTATTTTTGACCCTAGCTGTATAGTTTTTAACAAAATTTATTACTTTTTGTTACCAAGACATAAAAATCTTTTTTTTTTGTATCCCATATTTTTATTATTATTTCATGATTAATTTCATATGGAGTAAAATTAATATGTAAATAATTTTAAATGTCAATTACAAATAATTATAGGGAACTTAATTAGCATTACAGAAACTGGACCAACAATTTAGTATTTATAACTTGTATGTAGACATAATTGGTGAAATAGATAAATAGTTGAGAAATTTAGATGCATGATTAATATTTTAAATTTGATTAAGTAAATGTTTATTTTGTAAATTTTATAGCTGACTGTCTATGTACATATATATTTTTACATTTGGTAGACATGTTTATCTATCAATTTCAATTACTGTACTGAAATGTACTAAGTACATATTTTTTATAATTGGTATATAAAATTTTACACTTGATATATAAATATATATATATATCTGACATTTTGCTGTAATATTTGACAAAGGGATATTTACTTAAATTAGACCCCAAATTTAATCTTATTTTTATAAGCTCCTAAATAGTAGGGAATTAGAATAAAGTTATATAAAAAAAAAAAAGAGATAAAAAGGAATATATAAAGAATATTCTTTTTTGATATTAAATAGTGTAATAAGTCGGAGATGAAATGACTCTTTGATGTGAAAGTTAAATCATTTTAGTACGAAAATTGCACATTTTTTTTGTGACATGGGTTGGAGATTCCCTGTATTAGTAAGAAGTTGGAACATAAAGTGCAAGTGGAAACTAGGCCTTTTGGGCCTAGTCGTTGGGCTTGATTAGCACTAGTGCGTCAACCAAAGCTTGATTTGATGGGTTGGGTTCTTACTACTACGAGTGAATTTTTAATTTTTGGGAAAGAAAATACGGTATACGTCTATTCTTTTAAATTTTGTAAAGTATATGTCTAAGATTTTAATTTTATAGCGATATGTCCAATTTTTAAAAAGCTCATAGTCCATATGTTTTGGTTTTACCATTTTGCTCTTAATTAAATATTTAGTTTTTCTTTTTTTTTTTTTTCCTTTTCTGATTTCTTCTCGATCTTCTTTGTTTTCTCTTTATCTTTTTATTTCATTCTCCATTATTTCTGGCATTTCTCTCTCTCTCTCCAACATTGTTTGGTTCATCATTATCTTCTCCAACATCATCTAGTTCATCTTCTCAAATCTTTACATTTTTAGCTATTTTTCTATTTCAATTGATCAAATTGTTCTAAAGTTTGTTATTGTATAAGTATGCTTTTGTTTCTTGATCTTAAGTAGATTTTATTGTGTTTTAATTTTAGGAATTTTATTTTAATTTGTAACTCATGTTATAATTAATGTTAATTCAAGTATAATTTTATTTTTTCATTAGGTTTAAGTAGCTTTTTATATATGGTTGCCAATCCAATAGGTATTTTTTTTTTTAACCTATAGGTAGGTATTTTTTTTTAGTCGTTGGATCACCATCTAATGGTGATCCAATAACTATAATGAAGTGCATAAAAAGACGTGCATTATTAATGCTCTTTCTCTCTCTTACTTTTTACAATAAAAAAATATGCATGCTAAATTTTCATTGGTCAAATTGATACCTATGCATAGGTAAAAAAAAAAATACCTACTGGATTGGTGCCCTTTATATATTATTGTATATTTTGAATTTTTTTTTTTCGGTAATTGACAATGGTTCATTAGTTTTTAGTCGAAGGATATGTGACATTTGTAGTGGTATATGTGATTTTTTTGGTAACATATTATATTACTATTCATTAGTTTTTTTGTGGTAATAGTTCATCATTTATTTATCGTGATATATATGATTTGTTTAATAGTATATATGACTTTTGATATAGTATATAGGTTTGTTATTCTCTTGTTTGATTCATATATTCTTAGTATTAGTATATTTATTTTTTTTTGTAGTGGTATATGTTTTGAAGTTATTATTGATTAATATTAATTATTTTGCTATTATCAATTAAGAGTTTAAATCTAGGCATGTTATTTTTCTGTTTTCAGGATTTATTTTTTGTGGTACATAGTTTTTTGTGTGTAGTATATTGATTTTATAACTTGGTATATGTATGTATGTATCTCCTGAACTAGTAAATATGATATTTTTTTAATTAATATTTGTTTCTTGGTTTTTTTTTTATATAGGTTCATATACTGATTATGAAGTTGATGAATATGAGAATTTTAAGTACTTTTTTTATGGCATTTGGAGCTTCCATTAAAAGGTAGCATTATTATAAGCCTATGACATTAGTTGATGAGATATATGGATCATTATTTTTTTTTGTATTGAGTTTGTAATTTATTTTGTTTTGAAACAAGGAATTTTGTTTTATTTTTCATATTTATGTATATATATATATATATTTGTCTTGGTATATGTGGTTATATACCAAATTCATTACTTTTGATATTTGATATTGTTATCTTGTTTATATGTTTTTATACTTTCAGGTACATGAATTTTTGATATTAGTGTATAGAAATTTTGTCATGGTATATGAGGTTATATATTAAATTCATTACTTGCTATAGTACTAAATTTCTTTTTTTGTTGGTGGAACAAAAAAATCATCATTATATATAATATATAAATATATACCAGATTATGTATGAGCACATATATTGTTGTCGAGATCTTATGAATTAGTGAAAATAAAAATATTATGAACAATTTTTTGAGTTGAGTTATTGTATATATAAACATATATACTGTATTCGAAATGACAAATTTATGTACCGTTTCTTAGTTAGGTTATAGTGCCTATCACATATCTTGTCAGAGTATTAAAAGTTGCATACCTATTTCACATTAGTATGAACCATAAAGAAAATCTTATGTACCTAATTCAAAAGATTATATACCATAAAGAGATAATTTATTTCAATATACATTATAATTCCTGGATAATTTAGTTTTTTTTTTAAAATTATTGAAGTATACCTCACAAAGTGAATAACTAGAAATAAGTAAGTAACACTTTATATTTATATGAACTCACACTATATAAAATACATGAACCAATAAGAAAATTATTTAATATTCAATATGTTCACAATTAAAAATATTCAGTACAATAATCATTGTTAAACTAAAGAACCAAAATATCATATTGTTTTTTCTAAACCAAAACAATATTATAAATTTTGTATCACTTTCACCTCTCACCTTTGCGTTTCTATATCATTTGTATATCATGCCATCCTCTTATTATCAGCCTAACGATAAAGTTCTACAACCCTCTTTTGTCGATAGAATAACATTTTCTCTTGTGTTATTTCATTTATGTCGATATTCATCATCAATGCTCCACTCTTCTGATTATAAACATGCCGCTGTCGGCCATATTTTCGTAAAAGAAACTGTCAGATTTTATAAGTCATATTCTAAGCATTAAAAACTTGTACCACATTCAAATTAGTATATACCACGCTAAGGTGTCAAACTAAGTTCATAAGTCATGTACTGCAACCAATTTCATATATAGTAATATTGATTTTGTAGAGTTATCTTATTCATTTCGTTGTATTTTAATATCTTTTATAAAGTTGTACAACCAATTTCATATATAGTAATATTGATTTTGTAGAGTTATCTTATTCATTTCGTTGTATTTTAATATCTTTTATAAAGTTCAGGATAAAGTATTTTTTGTTGATATGTTTTCTCTCCTTATAATAGGTTGTGAATTCTAAGAAGTTTTGTATCATCATTGTGTAAACAATAAGTACTATAAGAGGTTTGACCACTTGGTTTTTGATATAATGTACTTTAATTTAATTGAAATTCTACAAATATATGAATTAAATATATAAGGTTATGAATGAAATATGTAAACTTATTAACTAAATACAAATTAAACATATACCTAAAAATTCATGATCTACTATTAAAGTTTTATGAACTAATATGAAAATTTCATATATCACCATGAAAAAATCATGAATCATTATGAAAAATTTATGAACTAATTTGAATTGGATATTGCATGCACTTATCTTTTAAATTAACAACTATGAACTACACACAATTATGTAGTTAAAACAAATATGGTATAGAAGTCATTTCACAATATCTGAACCTAAAATCAATAGAATTTAATATATGAACTCAACTTATTATTTATGAACAATTATGAAATCTTCATAAACTACTATAAAAAATTCATGAATCAAACGTAATTGGATATTACATAAATGTGTGTACTTGAGGAATATATGCAGTTAAAAAAAGTAGAAATCTATAAACTAGATACTTATAAACCATATATTTATAAATCAACAAATTAAATGAGAAAACACAAATTATAATTTAACCTACTTTAGAATAGCAAAAATAATAACTTGCAAAGACAAATAGATTACATCAAACAAGTGTTAGAATGCAACAAAAAAAGAGAAAAATTGACTATAAAAAATTTAAAAGAAAATTAAGAGATTCATGAAATAGCATTTATTATTATCTATAGGTCATATTGGAAGACAAATTTTAATTTGCTTTTAGTAAAAACCAATAGCACATTACTTCATCAAACAACTATCATATGTCTAATAATATGCAAGAGATATTTAGGATGGGGTATACCAAGATGCAAATATAATATACCATGCTTAAAAAATTAGTCCTGCATATAAAAATTTATAAACTAAATTTTATATAATTTAAATTAGATCAAACAATATCAAAATCTTTATTTTTTTTTTTTACCATAATCATGAACTAAAATGGTAATTCATCAACCAAACATCAGAATCCCTAGAATACGATATACCAATATAAAGATATATTATACTTGTTGAAAAACTCATGTATCACAACTAGAGAAAGATATATCATAGTTAAAAGTTTATGAACCAAATAAAATTTAAAGTTCTAATCATCTCCCACATAAAATTATTTCTATCATATCTAGAGCAAAATAGACTGCAATTCAAAAGAATTTATGTTACAGAAATATAATCCTAAAATCAAACTTAATCTAAATAAAACTAAAATCTAAAAAAATACAATTGAATATGAATAAATCTATAAACGATAATCAAATTAAAGTTGATATACCTTTCAACCACTAAAAACTTGTTGCAGGACTTTCAATCGTCAATAGAATTCCTTCGATCTTCGTTGAGATTTGAGGACCTTTGATCTTCATTGAGATTCGGCATACCTTTGGTCTTCGTTGAAATTTGATGGGAATTCGATCTTTATCGAGATCGGAAAACCTTCGATGATCATTAAGATCTAGCGGAGTTATGAAGGCAAAACCTTCTTTCATGGTTGTGATCTACACTATGAAAGAGAAAGTGACAGAACGTGTGAGAAAAAAAAGAGAAAATAGCGATGATGATGGGTTCCGAACTTTAAAAAGTATTATTGGTACTGAATTTTCAATAGGCCTTTTCTTAGATATATATATCTATAAGATATAAGGCGTGGTCATGAACTAACATGAGGCCTGAAATTTGGTTATAATAAAGTCTTTTTGGAATTTTGGTGGTTTCTACAACTACAAGAGTGGAAGAATGGGTTTTCTGAGTTAATCCTGATGTGGATTGTATTTTGTATTTTTTGACTCTAATATTTGGTTATTATTTATTCGAGATTGCAAAAGCTGGAGTTGCCCTATTTTTACAATTTCCCAAAAGCTGATTGTTAGGACTTTTTTTTTTCCTCTTCATTTCATTTTGTCGTAAAGTATGTTGAGTTTTATATTTTTAGATTTTACTCTTATATTTCAATGCTTCAACATATAAACTCCACTAAATATCTCATACTTTAATAATATAATTAATTAATTATGATAAATCCACGTACTAAACAATAAGAAACAATAATATAACTATTTATTATGAGTTCCATGTCGAACAATGAGATCCACTAGATATCTCATATTTTAATAATGTAATTAATTAATTATTATATATTTATATATCAAACAATAAAATAAGATACAATAATACAACTAACTATTATGAGAATAGAATAGCGAGATTCACTAAATATCTCATATTTTAATAATATAATAAATTAATTATTATATATCCACGTATCAAAGAATAAGACACAATAATATAACTAATTATTAGATTGATAATATAATTAAGTCCTCATGTGAAGTAGAGAGATATAAAAGCATGGAAGAAAGCAAATATAAAAGCGTAGAAGAAAGTGGTGCTTGTACTCCTCTATTCTTCAAAACTGATCCATTTGAATAGGGAAAATGCCAACTCTTCAAAACGGATCCATTTGAATAGGGAACATGTATTCGTAGTATTCGCGCTTAATAGAAACAATTCATAAGCTTTATGTGATTTACAATTTGGTAGTTGTCTTGTTGGTCTCTACCTAGATTAACTGCTCTTTAAGAATTAACTTATCTTGTAGTTTGAAAAATAATAATCAATCCTCATTCAAAGGTTATGAATTTAAACTAAAATAATTTTTTTTTCTTTCAAAAAAGCATATATTCAATGTCAAGTGTTCCGACTAATCTCATATACATTTTCCTCTAGAGAAATAAGCAGGTAAAAAATCTCATATAAACGACGTATACTTGTAAAGTCTTTATCATGGACCAGCCTAGTAACATACCATGTTCCAATAATGAACATAAACTGAATCAGAACTATATATTTAAAAAAAAAAAAAATCAGAACTAGAAAATTAGGTTAAAACCATTCCTCATATTTTGTTGCAAATTATTCGGGGTATGATGTCAACATTTAATTGTAAAGTCTATACTTCTTGTCTCTGAAGAAACATTGAGAGAAGCATAGCTCTAAACTCTCTCAGCATTATGCAAAAAAAGCATAAGCGGAAAGCTTAAAATTGTTGAGTGTAGATTATAAAACAAAAACAGAAAGGAATTAGTTGGTCAACTTATATATGTTCTGCAGCCAAAAAGGAGCAGAAATTGAACAAAGATGCATGCGTATTTTATAATCACGAAGGCTGGTACTTGTCCTTAACAGCTAAAGCCGCTGCTCTGTACCATGATGCTGCAGCCATTGCACCTGGATCTGGGACTGATGCAAGCATCTCCGCAGAGACGTACGTTGAACGGCCAGCCTGCACAAAGAATGCATTTAGGATCAATATGATATAGCTTTTATGAACAATCGTATTTTTTAATACTGCAAAAATGACATTCATTTTCAAGCCGTCGGCTCCATGGTCACAATCAGACCTATGGGGCTGACAGCTCGACCTATCACATATGTATTTCCATTCTATATCCGATAAATGCTGCCAGGGAAGAACAAATTGCAACGGAAGAATACAAAAATAGCAAACTTAAAAAGGATCAGAAAGAGTTTCACCTGTGCTTGCATGTGTTTGGTTGACTCGGCCCCAGCTAATGATGCTTCAGATGAGAGGAGAAAAGCAGTAACAGGGTCGTCACCAGCATTTAACCTCTGTACGTGAAAAGACCTATAAGTATCAAAGCCACAAAATGAACCCAGAATGAAAATAAAAAAACAATTGCTGACCTCCTGGAGAACTTCTGATGCTGGAATAAAGGCATCTAACAATGTGCGATAGCCAGCACTGGCTCCACCATATTTACTAACTGCAGCAATTGCAGCTTGAAGTGCTTCAGCCCCTGGAAGAAAAAAACGAATTAATGGTAAAGTCAAGGCGAGCCAAGGCTAGTTATTATTGAAGTCTGTGATCATCTCACATTTTGTTGCCGTGACATCTGGCTGGGCGCCGGCGCTTGTTTTTAACTGTGCATATGCCGCCTTACAAAATATATTATATCTGCTCAAGAGAAAACAAAATATGTGTAGTTGTTCAAATGTAAATAATCAGAGTAAGACAAGCAAAACTTATTCAAGCACAAAATCATGAGAGGGAAGTACATGATCCCGCTTGTTCCTCCCATAACTTTTCCAATAGATGACCCAATTTCATTCACCGTTTCGGCAGCATCATTCAGAGGATAACTGGAAATAGAAACTTGAAACTAATTAATTATCCAGTACCACCCAATGTAGGATCATTTTTAACAAAAAATAAAATGAAATAAATATTAAAAAGAAACAAATACCAGAGAAAAAGATATCCTCCCAAATTAAAGAAAAACAGTCCAAACAAAGCAGAAAAATATAATTAAAAATGTACACATGCAGACAGTCTCCAACTCAACAAAAGAAAAGAAAATGAAATATTATCTTTTAAAACATTTTGTCAATAACTTACAAAAAGAGCTTTACCCATTTTCTGTCAGACACTTCACACTAGTTTGATCAATAGTTTGATTTTTCAAAACATTGATACTAATTATGTGTAATCAATATTCAATCCAAAATCCAAATCCAACGAAGTATGAGACATATAACTATTTCAGTTTCAATATTTTAGCAAATTGATGTTTTAAGGTTTCCCATAAACCTTTCATTGTGGATATACTTATTCCCATTGAGCAAACACCACACATCCCAAAAAAATAAAAAATAAAGGATTCTTAATTAATAAATTGAACTAAAAATAAATGATAAAAAAGAAAGCTTTTAAACAGGCTTACTTTGTCATGTCCTCTAATATTACAGCTGCACCTTTATACATCTGCAAAAGAAAGTAGAATTAAAATAAAGCATGCACCATACCCTGCCAACAATGAACAATAAAACATAAGACAACAGAGACAGAGAGATAGGACTCACTGTGGACCCACAGTCACCATCACCTGCTTTACTATCCCACTCATTTAAACTATCCATGATATTGATAACTGCATTTGCAGCTGCTTCAATAGCCACCTTAAGAATCTGACCTTCTTGATTCAGTTGCAGTGGCCGACCTAATGACTAAAGAAAAGCGAACAAATATAGAAAGTCAGTAAACTCGGGCAATAATCTTGTATGTGTGTATATATATATTTAAAGAACAGTCAATGTTCATTATGCCCCAAATTTGATGGAAGAAAGATCAATGAACACAAGGTATTACGGAAGGGAGGCCAGATTAAAATAACCCAGCCCTTCTAACTTATGCTATAAAAGGAAAACAAACATCAATATTGGCAAATCCTTTACAGTGAATAAGATTTTTGAGCATGTCCAAAAACATCAATGCAAATCCCTTACAAAACCCATGTATACAATACCTTCCTCATCGTATTAAAGATGGTTAATTTTCTATTGACTGCATGTTCATATCAAGATTAGGTATAATTAACTATAATATAGATTGAGGCAGTTCTCCAGTTGGAACATGCGAATAATTAATTAGTTGACATCAAAGGAAATAAGTTGGGGCCTTGAGCAAATTGTGAATTTCAGAAGGCAAAGGTAAGTGCTGAGAATGGGATATGTCAATATATATAGGTTCAAGTTAACTTGTCCAACTAGAATTATGATAACATTGAACATAGCTTCTACAATTCAAACTATGGTGTCACATTACATTTATAGCACCTCAATATCTACAACTTAAATCAATGGGCAAAAAAATATATGCAAGAACACATTGGTCTTTCCCTAATTCCAAAGAAATTGCACCAACAATCTTTTATAAAGATACCTCATCACTCTTTGTTGAACGAGATGGAGGCACTGGAACAGGAGTCTTAGCAGGTGGGTGACCACCTGCAAGGACAGCTATTGAGCTCAACAAAAAGGATCTAATACAAGAGCTTTGACTTCATTCTTTTGGGATTCTGAAGGATATAAGTTATATTTGGAGGTAAGATGGATACATATAATACATCCATATGTGCATGCGTAGGGTTTTGTTAGTGTGCAAGAAGAGTGTATGCCAAAAAGTTAATGAAGGAAGCAATATTAGAAAATGATACAGACCATCAACACCAACAGGCCAAGCTGGAGCCCTAGTTGGAGCATCCAAACGTTGCAAAATAGCTTGATCAGCTTTCATAATGGAAATTGAGAAACCTGAAGAAGGATAAGGCTGAGAATATATTCATTACATTAAATCAAAAAGTCAAAACAGTTTCCTTCTAAATCCAAACCTGCCATATCAAGAGAAGTCATAAATGATCCTGTATACACTCTATCAACCGCCAGTCCATGCTCCAGTTGTAACTGTGGTACTGCTTTTCCCGATGCAATCATCAGTTCCATCAGAGGAGTGGCACCTAACCTGCAATTAATTTTATTGCAATTATATTTTTGTAATTCATCCAAATAAGGTTGTATTATAACATTTCAGTAAAAATTTATATATTTCAGACATTTTCATGCTCACAGTCTGATTAAATATGTACGTCAAATGTATGTATATATGTGAAAATAAATGACCATTAACCTACCCATTAATCATAAGCACCACTCTGTTACCTCTAGTAATCGGAACATAGTTGGTCTCCTGCGAAGATCAAATATTTGGACAATATAAGACTGATATCATGTAACATGAAATTCAAATGCTTTAACTAAAAACTCAGTTAATGCATCTTTGAAATTTTACTCAAAATGCATGTTTAAAAACTTTAGATGCAAGAATACACTGTATATTTAGAAGAGACGGGTAGGGTACAAAAATAAGGGTGACTTTATCACCACTGCTTAGTTAATTAAATTTTCATACATAACGATCAAATAATCTTGAAGACGAAGAAGAAGATAAAAGGAGAAGAAAACAGATGGATGAAATTCTCAAAACTAATAAATGGGAACGTAATGTTTGAGGATTTTTTTTTTTTTTTGGTAAATAACTAATTTTGGAATAGATGGAAATTCAAAAAATGTGAAAGAACATATGTTAAAAACTTCGAATTTCATAAGGAGCCCCGTTAAAGAAAAGGATGACACAAAAAATAATTTGCTAAGTTTTCTAAACAACTCAGCTAAAGATTTTAGCAGAACTTAGAGAATGGAAAAACAATATGGAATAGCAATACAAATTGCGTTGCTGCATTCATGTGTCCATCTTGCATGAGGCTTTCCATTTACCACTATGACAGGTCATCAAACTAACATGCCCTGTAATTTTAGCTTCTCCATTTCCCTCCAAAACCATTTTAAGCAGATCGAAACACCAAACTCCCAGTCAATGTGATTGTAAAACACTAACATGCCCTGTAATTTTAGCTTCTCCATTTACCACTTATCAACATTATTAGTACCTCGCCCGTCCTTTATTCTATAATCATCCAAAACTTCATTAACCACCAATTTAACAGCCAAATTCATTTCCCCAAGACAAATTCTCTATGGGCCTTTTAGCCTCACCAAGGCAGCCAACATATTTAATTCAAAAAACCTGGGCTAAAATATTGTAATGACTAGCAACAAGGCTAAATGATTTGAAGTCACCAATATTACAAGATTCAGCTTTTTCAAAATAAAGACAAACGAAATTTTCATCAGTAAGTCCATATTTTTTAATACAGTACAGAAAATTTTATTAAAACAGAAAGGAGAAAAGAGGAACCAGAATTGGAGGATAGTGAATCCATCACAAATCAACAGAAAACAAATAAAAAACTACATCAAAGAAACACAATCCCGAAAAAAAATCAGAAACTACCCAATCCCTAAACAAATCAGAAACTAAACAATCTCTAAAGACTTTCTGACCATGCATCCAAAATGCAACCAAAAACTGAAACTTATTCCACAGCTCTAGATATAATTATTCAATTTCCTCTATTTTTTTGCCCCCAACCATAAACCCCAACAAATGCCCAACACTACAGTGTTCTACAGTATTTAATCTTCTTTTATATATATGTATGTAGGTGTATAATTCATGTTGCCTTTAGCATTTTGGGTTTAGTAAGTTTATTGATCACTCATTCTCATAGCATTCTTGGAAACATAATATGACATTCTTTAGAACCATTATTTTGGATATTGCCTTTTTATTGTCTTTAACAACAGTTATTGTGTAATGATATAATGTGGTCTCAATTTAGATGCCTCATTCTATTTTTTTTTTTTTAATTTGTTTTGATAAGAAACATGAACTTTGAATAAATGAGAAAGAAAAATACAAAGGTAACATAATCAAAAGGAAAACCGAAAACACAACCAATGGATGCCTCTATTTATTCCTCAGTTGTTAACTAATGGACTGAAAATTATGAAAGGAACCACAGAAACAGATAACATTGTTAGGAAACTGAACTGATCATACAGAACTACCTGACTACTTCTATAAGATGACACATGCAACTGGGTACAACTTCTACATAGCATAAAAAATAAGATCCTCTAGATTTTTTGCCATATATTTGCAACTCACTTAAAAAGCACTCTCCATAAAGCATTGAGTCATACCGATGATAATATCTGCTTTAAAACATGAGAAACTACTACTTCCACGGGTTGAAGGTCAGCCACAGCAGCACCAGGTTCTCCATGCTGTAAAGAAAATAAAAGTACACCTTTACTCAGCTATATGTAGCTATATCACAGAATAAAAGTATTGTAGAGATAATAACGATTACAATTGTTGGAGAGTGCTAATTTGAAATATCTCATGTTAAGCTCATTGCATTAGTTTTAAACAATAAACTTGAGACGTTAATTTTAGGCATCTTTAAGTCGTGGTATACAAACTAGAAACAGTGAAAATATTTACCATGTTAAGCTAGTACGATGGAGATTACTGATATAAGCATAACGATATTGATTTAACTTACTATTCCAAGACCAAGTTCCATCTTTCCTGGGCCCAAACGATCTGAAGTAACCTGACCAGGCAATGTACAAACAGATAATGCAACACCCATTGTCCCAACAATTTCAGATGCACGTTTTGCTTCTGCAGCAACCTCAGAAAGAGAAAGCCCAGCAGCAGCTGCAGCCCCAGCAACCTAATTTTCACAAAGAAGAATGCATATCTGTAATTAGATTTTGTAAATACAGACTTAGCAAAGAAGGTATTGTTTAATACATTTGAACTACAATCTCATGCTATAATCTGGATCTAACTGCATTATAAAAAGTTTTCAAAGTTTCTTCATACTTGAAGAACCAAAAATGAGCCTTTTAAGTAGGAATTTGCCAACTGAAAACAGTCTACCAGTTTTCTAAAATTCAAGTGTTTATTTGGCGTGTGGTTGATAGCAATAACACTTGAATTGATACAGAGAGAGAGAGAGAGAGAATTCAAGTGTTTATCTGGCATGTGGTTGATAGCAATGACACTTGAATTGATACAGAGAGAGAGAGAGAGAGAATTCAAGTGTTTATCTGGCATGTGGTTGATAGCAATGACACTTGAATTGATACAGAGAGAGAGAGAGAGAGAGAGAACCTTGTGCACAAGAATAGTACCCGCCAAACCTCTTCGACCAGCTATGCCTCGAGGTGGAGGCAATGCACAATCATCTCCAACAATCACAGTCTGCAAGGTTAAATACAGTTCCACAATATTGTTATAAAAAAGAACATACAGTTTTATATTATTTTAATTAAACAAACAAAACATTTAGAGGATTAGATTGAAAAAAGAAAACTTCATATGAAAACATACCTCAATGTTATAACCTTCAGATTTTGCTTGTTCAGCAGCCAAACCAAAATTTAAGCGGTCACCGGTATAATTCTGACAACACCCAGATTGCAAGAACATAAAGCAAGAAATAAGTTGAATGGCTCCTTAAAATTTGGCATACCACACTTTTCACTGTAAAATAGGTGTAAGGCCCAAGAGATTTTCCAATACAAACAGGTATAACTCCCTTTATTTCCAACAATAATTGCGGGTTGGCACATGCATTTACATGTTGAGCGATGTCGTAATACATTTAAGTATAATCTGACAAAAAGAAAGTTACCTTGACAATCAGAAGACACCCCATTGGACCAGTTACAGCTCGAATGCCCTAAAGTTCAACGATATCAGATTATCCTCTAATTTTTATATAACTGATAGGGTGAACATCCTCTCTAATTACACGAATAAATTAGAAGAGATCAGAGCATACAGCTAGAATTGAATCCACCGGTGGAGAGGTAAAAACATCCCCGCAAATAGCCGCTGTTAGCATCCCTTCCCCTACAAATCCAGCATGTGCAGGCTCATGGCCACTTCCACCTCCTGCATCATTAAGAATTCAGAATACAACAAAGGTACTTCCAACACATGGCCAAAAACAATCCAAATTCAGCAGATCATTTAGTAGGGAAAATTAAAACACAATGTGACGATTATTTGCCTTGTTTGTACTAGGTTTCTACAAAATAGTGCACTTCAACCAGAACATGCATCAAGATTAACAGACTAGGTATCTGCAATCTCATCACATTCATACGATGGGTGTATTTGGTGTCAATGGGTACACTATTTTACAATGAAACAATTTGAATGAGAAACAAATACTCAAAAGACAAATGGAATTAGAGGCTCCAACTTCCAAAACCTGATATAATAGCAACTTTGTTGTATGTTGCAGCTGAAACATCAGCACGTAATACAACTTTCACCTGCATTTCCAAACAGAGTAAAAGCTGATGAGATGATAATGATTTTTTTAATACTGGTCAACCCGCTAAACTCTACGATCTTTTGGAGGCAGGAAATTCTAGCACATTAAGGTAGGTTCGACCAAACCACGGGTCTGACCACCCGACCTGACTCTCATGGGTAAGATTGTAATTTACTAACCTCGTTGCATACAAATTACCAAAAAAGGTAAAAAAAAAAAAAAAAAAAAATGTATAGAGCAAGAATATGACCTGAGGGAAACCATCTAGGTATTGAAGGCCAGGGTAGGTTTCCACAAGACCCTCAATGAATTCAGTCACCACATCTGCAAGAATACACTTACACATGCATCAGCCAAAGCCGACCCATCTTGGGAACTTTGATCACCAATGAATTTTTAACTAAATAGAATTAACAAAATGATAGAGAAAAACCCATAGACCATTATTGCTATTTAAACACCAACAGTATTCATTATTTCTAACTTTAGTCCCAAATTGAACACCAAAGCATAAATTGATAGGAAACAAGATAACTTGTACATATACATATATGCATACATCTATACACACATTCGAATCTAGAATAGTAAGATTGTCAGCGCAATGCAAATGAATGAGAAATCATGTGCAAAAAAGAAGAAGCAGTTCAGCGAAATTCAAAGGCAATCGTACCATTGGGGTCGTTGATGAGCTTCTTTCCCTGAAAAGCCATGCAGTTGAGAAGAGAGAGGGAGAGGTNAGGGCGCGTTTTATATATATGCATTACTCTATATATAATAAAGGAGTCAAAGGCCTCTCTCAAGTGTCACCTGGCAGAATACTGGCTGTTTCCTTTGTCTGAGACTCAAACTGTGAGGATTGACGAATATTGGGTTTTAGGTGATTCCAATTTTCTCTCTTTTTTTTTTTTTTTTTAAGCTTTGGAATTATAATTCTAATTTAACTACAAAAATTTACCTTAAATGTTGCCTTTTCGTAATTTAATTCCTATATTTTGATTTCTGCAAAATATATATATATATATATATATATATATATATATATCCACACATTTTGAAATTCAAAAAATTTGTACACTACGTCTATATTTTTACCAATTTATGCTAATCTAAATAAATTATTTGTAACTATTTTAACTTGTTAGAAATAAGAATAACTTTTTTTGAGTCTGGATTTACAAATTTTTAGGAAATAAATTTGTAAAAATAAGAACACAAGGAATAAATTTTTTGAATTTCAAAATATAAAAGTATTTTTTTTTTTGCTTAAATCAAAATATAAAATTTAAATTACCGAAAGGCTAAATTTTAGAATTTTTTTTTGCAGTTAACCCATTATATATAAAAAAATAAAATTCACAATATATATATATATATAGAATATTAATAGTCCAAACTCCTATAAGTATTAACATAATTAACCCTTATAGAGTTTAGCACTCCTTTAATTTTCTAAAGTTTTATTAGGATTTTATATTAATTTTGATATTCATATATGAATTACCTGATAGTTTATATGAAACTAGTTATTTTTCGTCCTCGATGTATGCCCTTTTATTATAAGTCATATATCCTAAAACTGTATAGTATCAAAAACATTGATTAAATTCATTATTGTGATTACATATTGAGGATTAAACTTTGACTTTTCTGTACGTTTGGTGCGTGGGATAAGATACAATTATAGGTTGGAATTGGATTAAATTATGTTTAATATTATCTTGTGTTTGGCGTAGCATTCTTTTTTTTAAACAGTTTGGTGCAGTATTTGAATGACATATAATTAATTTTTTTTTCCTATAAATTTGAAAATAAATGGCAAACTAATTTTAAAGAATTGAAAATTTAAACTCTAATAATCTTAATTAAACTTGAATACTCTTTATTTAAGATCAACTTGGATAGTCAATAAAAAAAAAAAAAAGAAGATTTTTAATTGTGGAGTGTAAACCCACTAATTAGAGCTTGGGATTACAAATCCCATTCATTTGAAAATATTAATAGTCCAAATCAGTTAGAGCTATTTTAGTCTAACGAATAAATTATCCGATCAAATATAATGCAACAAACAAAGATTAAGATTAAGATTAAATAGTCCAATCTCATCATTTATCTGGTACACCAAACAGTTATTTGTCAAAGTATTTCGATGACAAGTTGTAGTTTAATTATAGTTATTTGAAATATAAACATTGTTACGTGCTATTGGCTTGACAAACCGAACTGATTTGTATCAAAATATGATTCGCTTTTACGTAGCTCTATCACATATGTCTATATCATAATTTTTCATAAGCATTTTTCATAAACATTACTTTTTTCATGAATATTTTATGACCAGGTTGATTGATTGCTATGCACTGTTGCCTTATTAAAATTAATTGTTTCTAGATTCTAAATGCATATCTTAGAGAGAAGAATGTTAATTTGATATTGAACCTAGACCACAATGAACAATTGTGGCAATATTGAACTTAGACCATTACTGTGGAAATGTGTTAGATTCGGATCATATGGGTCAAATGTGTCACTGTAGATCATCATGTGACAAATACAGAATTTCAAATGCTTCTAATCTTCAACTGTAAGTATGAATATTTTTCACATGGATTTTGTGTGAACATAATCGTCAAAATAGTATATTAAAAATATTATTTGTTGAAGGATCATTGGGATAATAAATTTTTGCTTCATTAAATTGTTTATAGATTTTATAGAATTTGATTTGTTTAGAAGTAATGAATTCGGAAATCGAAACTCTTATTAAAAACTAATTTATAAAATATATATTTTATATATAGTTTCCTAAGTATTTTGTTTTTATTATATTTTTTTTATAGTCATCCAATCATTATTTAATAATTACATAATTTGACTAGTTAAAAAAAATAAAAATAAATACTCAATATTTTTCTCTCTTTACTTTTTGTTATGAAAAATTGTGATTTTAATTTTGTAAAATAATATCTATAGATAGGCAAAAAAAAAAAAAAAATACCGAACTATACCCGTATATATATATACTTAGGTAATTGAAGTTATTGGTTAATGATTCTCGGTGTAGACGGGTAAATCATGTCAGAAAATTTGATTTAGATGAAATATTTCATAGAAAAAGTTAATTAGAGAAAAACTAACTGTGTGATCGAGTATAAGAAAAACTACAATGTCACGTTACGAAGACACATCCTAAACAAAAAATATTTACATTAACACACTCAAAAATCTAAAAAATTTGCACAAAATTTTGCTTTCATTTAATTATGTACTATTAGTATTAAAGTTTTAATTATTTGAATTAAGAAAAATAACATAGCAAACGACCAAAATTACTATTTATTTAGGACGTTTCACTGTAATTTTGACATAAAGCAAGTTGTGTTCATTATAATTTGTCCTTTTCATATATTAAAACCTATTGTAAGTGGCCTGGTGGTCTGGCAGAGGATCAATTTCCAAAAAATATAGCATTCATTTGAACAGAAACTTGTGAGTTGTGACCATGGAAATCTCTAAATCCAAGACGGTGGACTTGGGCACATTATAGACTAACAATAATTCAAGCCGATTGATGCAACTCTCGAAGATTTTTGGGCTTAATCTTTGTTTTTGCTTAGCCTAGTATAGGGATGTGTCGTAATACTGCTAATCGGTTATCTCGTCATAGTCTTCTAAAATTTACATAATGCATTGCTTGTTATAGAGTTCATTCATTCTAAAAAAAAAAAATTAAAAAATAAAAATTAAAAAAAAAAAGAGAGAAAATAAACGTGTTTACAGTAATACGTTTCGAAATCCTAAAATAACGTTAATTCAAGTAGTCAGATAAAGCGTCTGATTGAGCGTATCTGCAAGAATGATTGAGCATATCCATAAGGATCTCGGTGACTCACGAATTACAGCCGTGGATGATGACAGCCTGGAAAATAAGAATTTTTCCATTTATGTGTTTTTAATGTTATGCTATTTTCCTGATTTTATATGAGCTGTTGTAGAACGTTGACATCAAAATATTAGCCGGTAGAATAAGGATAATCTCAACTCAAAATTTAGTACCAATACACCTCGTGATATATTAGTTATCATTATTTATTAATAAACATAATCTTTGTTATATGCAGTAAATTTTAATCCGCCCACGAGCACTGCTAAGGGGCACTTGTGGGGTTGTAGTAGTGCTCAGCATCACAACTTAAAAAAACATATGGGGGATCCGTACAAATTCAAAGGTGGTGGCGCCCATTTGTATTCAAAGGGGCCTAGTTCAAAGTAGCACAACTCCACAAATGACCTTCGCATTTTTCTTCCGCTCACCGTTAAAAAATTTTTGTAGCTTACTCCAGAATTATTCCTTGCATGCTTTTCTTTTTCCCTCATGAAGGAAGAAAAGTGTATGTAGAGGTACCAAAAGGTCCACAACTATACAGCCCACTTTCAAGGACTTTCTTTCCCCCCCCTTTCTCAAGAAAGCTTTATGGATAGTTAATTTTATACACTCAAAAGCATGCTTAAGGAAACATACAACATAATTATACATACATATTTACATTTATATTTCACACAAAAAGCCAAACCACAAAAAAAAAAAACCTTCACCTGATGAGATGAGAACCCATTTTCTGTCTTTCTCGCTCTCTGTTTTCCTTTATTTTCCGAGTCTTTGCTGTTTGGATTAAGGATATGATCACATCATGGAATATGGAATATGGTATGGTAATGGTATGGTAGGGCGTTAACAGAGCAAAGGCTAGAGAGGTGGTTTCATAGACAAAAGGACACTCTTGTAATGCCTTTTACAGTAGCACCTCCAGTTCCATTCCATCTCGTTAATAAATAGGAAATACTCGTAATCCTGTCTGGTGCCGCCCGTCCCATACCAGCTTAAGATTCCATAGCAGAAGCCTGAAAAGGAAAAAAAAAATAACATACACATTCTTTGAAACTGGCCTGCTTGGATGCAATTTATAGCAGTTTCTCCAAATAACATCACAAATAGACAAGGTGGAAGAAAGAATATGCATTTCGAATGGATAGAAGTGAACAAAATTATTCATTGTCCTATGTTCAAGTCTGCTTTGCCACTGAAGATGCTATTTAGTACCATGCCTTCTCATTTATTTACTTTTACTGCCTCCTAGTTTTTTGTTTTACGTAATTTCAACATTTTGAAGTTAAAAATTTTGTCTTTTGAGTCCTCAACCCTTAATTTTACCATCACGATGAAATGCCAGCAGCATCACTACCTTAAGGCTAAAAAAAAAAAAAAAAAATAATAATAATAAAAGAGAAGACACCCAAACGTCTGACAAGAAGTGAAAAACAAGGGAAGGTTTCCATTCATCTTTGCATGTTGTCATTTATTGGCTAACACATGATACCAAAACAAGTCCAGAAGATCATATCTCGAACAGGAGTCAACAGAGAGAAAACCATCAAGTAATAAATGCATACCCTCGTAAGCAGCTCTGAGCAGCAGATTGATATTTCTTCAGCTGGTTCTTTGGAAACTGGAACCTCATCCTAAAACTTGACAAAGAGGACGAATAATCTTCATTCTGTGAAAGGGAGAAGTTTTCCTGAATGTAGACTCTTTACTAACCAACTAACCGGCTGCAAGAAGAGATAGTCTTGATTAGTTCACTCAGTTTAAAGCCACAGTGAAGAGAAATTCTGACATCGCAAATTTTAGGGAATAAAAGCATACAACCATTGTGACGCCAATGGAAGACATTGTTTGAAACTTTTTAACATTGCATATTGGCATAGCTTGATATAAACCTTTTATTAATAGAATGTAATTGCAAATGCAGAGATATTAATAACTGACCATCATTGGTATCTGCCGTTCACTGGCGCATTGCCTCAAATGGCGTGATGCCATATTCTCATCCTCAGTAACAATAGCTCCTACACATATCTGTTTCTTGTCCAGGCTATGGACCAACCAGTGGAGGGTTTTAAACACTCGCCCACCTCCATGCTAGTCAATGAAGAAGCAGGGAAAGGTAGATTAAGATTGTGATGACCTCTTTGTCTAGTACGTGAAGAATGTACTACACATTAGCAGGAAAACAATATTATACAAGGATATAGTTATAACTGGGCACACGGAACCCTCATCAGTTATTGCACAGTTGTCTCCCAGAAAATCATATAGATCTATAAGACTGTGACTAAGATGACAGTAGTACAAACTTTTACAATAGAGAGCATTTACATATGATGAAAAAAATGACAGAAGAATCTCTTTCTCATAAAGTGAGGCACCCTTGATTCTTATGCTGTTTGTCATAATATATGCAGAGTAACCTTAATCATTGTTTTTCTTCTCATATTTTAAAGATGGAGGAAAAAGAATTCAGACATGTACTTTCTCTTGGTTCTCTTGCCAACATAAAGTGCATAGGTGACAAGCTGCTAAAAGGTGGGAGATGAGTTCGCTGCCTAAACAAGCATACTTTTCATGTTTATGCCATCTATACGCAGATGAAAGTGAAAGAAGGAAAAAAAAAAACAGCAACGACAACATGGTACACAGTTTGTTCAGTGCAAAATAAGCTGAGCTGAAGCACGTTAATTTCTCAAGAATAACAAGGTATGCAGACTTGACTAAAAGAAGTTAGTAATCACTAGTAAAGTTCAATTGCATATTCTTCAGACTTCTAACTTAAATCTAGAGCTGACGAAATTTATGTGTTACTTCCAATTTTACTCGTAATTTCTAGTGTCAACTATACAAGTATATTTTCTCAACAACTTTAGATCTTGAACTAAAATCTTTCAGCTGATATCATTAAATTGAAAACTTAAATTCTGTTAAGATTTAAGACAAAGTAGTTTAAAATATTTCACCTAGAGCCTTCAAATTACAAATTGCAGTCAGCAAAGACTTTATAGTTTTTATTCTTTGGTTTATGAAAATTAAAACAGAAAGTTTTATTAACAGAATTTATGTCAAAAGAAAAGAAGAAGAGAATAGACAAAAACATTGCTTTCTTATGGATATATATAGCCCATCAGCTTCAAAACAAACCAGGGCAATCTTTACTGGGAACCAACTGAAACTTGCTTCAGCAACCAACGGGCACCACAATTTTTAGTCCTCTCACAGTATAGAAAAAGTGGTCAGCTTTGTCATTCTGCCATTGAAGCATATCACACCACAAAGAGCCCAAGTCTCCTCAATTGAAGACATAATATCACATAACCGTAGATATTTCAGGAGAAATAAGAATTAAGGCTGGAAACTTGAAAAATTCGTGTCAATCAATCATGATATTAAATTTAATTGTTTATCCTGTTTCTGTCTAGAATTTTTGTACGTACGCAATGTTCTTAAAAAAAAAAAAACACAATCCCTCAATTGGAAATAGTAGAAAATAGAGGTCCTATAACTGTGGTTATTGTTAACCCTATATTCTCAATTGAAGAAACAAAACGAGTGATTAATTAGTTGAGAAGAGGAAAAAAAGCCTCTTGTATCTAAATACAACAACCAAAACTAAAATGCTATCGACTTTATTTCATATTAAATCCTCAAATATAGGCACCATTACAGCACAATTTCCAAGTAGAAAAGAGAATCTTTGTTGCAGGAGGCGGAAAAAAATTTAATTATTAGTTGTAGAAAGAGCAGGAGATACATCAACAAGAGAACTGAAATAGGAAGTTATGTACACAGGAAATAGCATTTGAGTCATCAGTAAGAAATAAGTTGGATTACAAACTACTGCAAGTATGTAATTTTAACACAAGGATTGATAGGTACCTTGACAATTTTGGACAATTTGGCACAGAAATTACGCTTCCCATGAAGCATGATTCCTACACAGTTGAAGATACTATTACTGTTATCATAGTGTTCTTGCTTCTCAATGCTACTAGTCTTTGCATCTTGCCATGGTAGAATCATGTATCTGAAAAAGGAAAATTTTGGATGATGCAGATCACACAAATACAAATCTGCTCTCACAAGTCAGTATGGCTTATAGCCTCTTTCAAAGGATAGTATGCATTCTAGCAATTTTTCTTTTTTTTTTTTTCCTTAAAGAAAAAATAATAATGAGAAAAGGTTTGGATAAGAAGTCCTAAAAGTTAAACTGAAAAAGTGTTTTCAACAGGATCATGATTGAACATGCTGCAGTAATATATTTTTTACCGAGTATACAAATGAAACTTGTATAATTTCATTGCATGGATTAATCATTATGCAGCAGAAATATAACAAGTATCACATCCATGAAATGAACAATGCCTAAATGTCAACCTAATCTATTCTTTATAAATAAAACTAATATAGCTTCTATGATTTCTTATTGCATGATTATATAATTAACACAGTAGTAGAACAATTAGTACATTAAGAAAACCAATTATGCCAACTACCAGATGAAATCAAAAGAGACCAGTCATCCTTTCGGAAAAAAAAAAAAAAAAAGCAACCAGTTATGAAATGCCCAAAGAAGAATAAAAATGAAGATGCAATAATATAATGAAGAAGACAACATATTATCTACTAACTAAACATACTATTATGGCATGTTTCTTTGGTATCTTCAAGAAGCAAGAATTAAGCCTTTTTTAAAATATCTATTTTACAGATGTACCAGATATTTGAAGAGCATGACTGTGAGAAGCTATACACCACTCAAGCAGGACGGGAGGAGAGAGTGGGAAAGAAAAAAGCTTGCATAAGATACTTAAAAAAAAGTGCCTTTGAAATAGAAACTTTTTTGGTCAATAACGAAGGCAAGACTTTGATGACTTGTTTAGTTGTTTTCCTTGACAAATATGTGTCCTGCTCATTTTCCTGATGCCATTAAATATTCATTTGAACAACACCATCTAATATGTGCCGTTATTGGATCTCATCAAAATTATCAAAGCAGAAATAGCCTTCTGAATGCTCTAGAGTCAATAGTAATGGATGACTCCCAGATAAATCCTCTGCTTTTTGCAGAGGTGGTACTGAAAATTACACATCTCTATGAAAAGGAACAAATATAATTTCACGAAGAAAGTTACAAATGAATTTCAAAACAGAAGTATAACTTACTTCTCAGGTGCTAGAATATAACCTGCTCCGACCGAATCAGTAATCCAATCAATGTTTAGTATTAAAGCAGCCACTGCACATCCATACAGGAACTTGGTGGTTTGTTGCTGAGAGACATGAGAAAGAACCTATTAAAACGTAGAAAAAGACATCGAGAACAACTACAGCAGTTAACTGTTCCTATGGTTATCAATAGTCGTAATTCAGCAAGCAAAATACTTTCCGAGAGAATATGAGAGAAAAGTGTAGAAGCAAAGAACTAGTTGACAACTAATACAAATTTGCAATTTTTATCTCGTAGTACTTTTCAAACAAATACCATTGTAAAAGGAGAAGAAATGCTTCATAATAGGCTAACCATCCTCAAGATTATCACATATGATCAAGTAGGACTGTAGGAGCACCCTGGTGTATAAATTACTCAAAAAAAATGCAGACATGTTCACCAGGATAAATTGCATAATCCATATAAGTGCATCCACTTTTATATGCAACTACTGTGGCTACTTGCCAAGTAAGGAACATGAACAAGTTTCTGCATGTAAGAATAACAAACTATGACATCAGCAATACACTAGATATTACAATACTTTTACGATTAAAACACCAAATATTAGATTAATACTAAATCACACATCAGCTATTGGTCCTTGTTGACAGGCATAATAACGAAAAATCCTAAGAAATCATAACGGTTGGGAGGACAGAAAGGGTACACAAATAGGAAAAGAGGCAATTTCAAATGCTATCTCCCAATATTAATAGGAAAAAAAAAATGAGAAAGGCAAAAGAAGAGAAGATGATATAGTAAAGCATGCGAATGAATCTATTAAAAATATTTGTACAAATAACAGTACTCTAAATGTAAGAAGCAAGGATACGAATTAATCCACATGGACCGCATGTCTTAAACTATAGACATATGATAAATAAAGGTAGGACAATAACAGAAACAATTATTGTCAACATTAATAAGGAATGGTCATGGCCTTGTGAGAGAATCCAAAATGACTTTTCAAATCCATGATTTGTAGTCATTTAGGAGAAATACAGGTGACAAATTGAAAAGATGGTTCATGGATCTTAATCTAAACACAGTAACATATATGACTTATGTCAAACCCATTATTCCAATGTTATAAAGATGCCAATAGTAGAAAAGGGAATATTATTCATAGTTTTTAGACAATTACCTTTTTTGAGGACAAAATAATAGGAAGCTGGTACCAATTACTTCTTGACCACCTCTTTCTCCTTGCATTTGGAGGAGAAGGAATATCAGAGAGAATAATACCACCATGTTTCTGAATTTGTTGATTAATGTCCTTAGCCTTCTGACTAGAAAATCCCGTTAGCAGAAACTGTATGCCTTGGAATATCAGCCCCTTAGCAGCCTGGGAGCAACAACCAAGAAAACCTTTTCCACTTCGATAATGTGACCATATGTCTATGTACTTTTGTTTTTTACTTGCAGCCATAACTGAGTCTACATTTTAAAAAACAAACAAATAAAAAAAAATCATTTTCAAACTTTTATGACTTAATGGTATTAATTAAATGAACAACTAAGTCTTACAATTTCTTTTAGAAGAATGCAGCTCTTGAACGTTCTTGTTTGGCTTAATTTGTATCTCTGCTTCAGAGAAACGAACCCTCTTTCTAGCAGGAAATTGTCTATCATGGGAATTCTTGGAATCAGATTCTATCCTTTGAATTCTTTTGCTTTGTTGAAATTTGATAACATGTTCTAGCTGTGATGCTTGTTTGGGATGTTCCTCCCCACAGTAATTGATAATAGAAGGTCTAGAAGCATGCATCTTTCCTTTCACGGAATGAACTGGTGACCCATCCCCATCTCCTGCATTATGATTCGTTTTCTTTTCCCTTTTCAGTTTTTCAATTGAATTTCCATTCATCATGGTTCCACAAACTTCCTCATTCTCTTTTCCAGCAAAACAATTGCAGATAGAATTAAAGAACAGTAACTGCTTGGACCTCCTTTTATCAGAACCACTAAGGCAACTCATATTCTGATTGAAAGCAAGATCTTTGCACGGATCCCAATTGAATTGTGATTCAAATGATTGATTATGATGAACGGTTCTCATATCAGAAGTGGAAACATAATTTGGAAATATCATGCTATATGTCTTGAGTGAAGTCAGCTTTCTCCTAACTATACCTTTGGAAGCTTCATTAACCATCTCCATAACTTGTTCCTTTCCACACTGAGATTCAACATTTAGACTTGCGAGGTGGCAGGAATTCCTTATCTCAAGTTCTACTGTGGGTCCGATGTGTCTTTCAGTGTCAGTTTTCATATTATTCTGATTTTGAACTTCAACAGATCTGGTATCTTCTAAGGAAATGCTGCATGGAACAACAGAACAGAGAGGATCGGCCAAAGATAAATTTGAAGATTTCACCACATCTTGAGAAACTAATATTCCCTCATTTGCTTTGTCATGTAAACCTTCAAAGATTATACTTGATTGTGACTCTCCATGAGACTTGATTTCACCTATCTGAACCAAAGAGTTCACATCCGGAATAATGTCTGCAGATTCTGAGAGAAAGCTTGTCTCACCAAATGCTTTCATGATACTCTTGACATTATTCAGCTTTGACTGTGCAGAAGCGTCCACTTCCTTCTGAAAGATAGACAGAGTAAACACCTTTTTCTTCACCCAATAAGTAAACTTGGTTTTATATGTATTACAGTTATGATAAGAAAAATAAAATGTAACAAAATTTTCAGCATAGAATATTGAAATAACTTTTTCTCTGCCTTGGTGCTATAAAGTCAGTAAGGACAAAGAAATATGAGACAGATAAAATTCAAGAAGTCAAAGTTTTATGGGACAAGGTCAAATATATGGATTCTTTAGTGGCATCTACCACTAAGGATTTTCTTTGATTCTATTTTAGTTGGAGGGTTGCTTTGTATGTAACAAAGGACTCCTTATCCTCCAAACATGTTAAAAATATCTCAGTTGGAACTCTATTAAAATGTTTTATTTCCTTTCTTATTAAAAGAAAACCAAGTGGGCATATGAGCTTCATGGTGTGCTACATCATCATTGAAGAAGGTATGCCATACAGCCAATACCACGTCAGTTACATAGAAGTCTCTAAAGTTTGGTGTCTCAGAAGCAATAAAAATAAATTTTTTAAAAAGAAATCAGCAACATGAAGAGGAATGTAACTAAACATGCTTGGTATCTTCCTTCACCTTGAAAACTTATATTCTTAAAGATTATGCGCCAGCTCAACGTAATTGATCTGGAGAATGCTAAAGAACATTCAATATTAAAGGTCAAGATCAGTCAATAGATTATATTTTCTTACAAGTTAGAACGTAAAGTTTCCTAAACTCAATAACAGAGAGTACAGGCCAATCAAAAGTGTGAAGGCATTTTGAAACTATTGTCATGCATATCCAAAGGAGAGGTAATTAGATAGAAGAGAGCAAGCACCTTTGTTGTCCAGCCTCCTAGCCATCGGCTTCTGAATCTTTCTGAAACTAGGTACTTTACTCTATCTTCTCCTTTACAGAACCATAAAAGACATGGAGTAAAGAATATATGAGTAGGCAATCAATAGGAGGAAGACGAGAATCAAAAGAAAAGCAATTTCAATTTTCAACTCACTGGCATCTTCTAACTTCCAATCATGAGTAGCAATGTGTTCTTTGGTTTGGGGCTGAGGTGAAGTCAGATCCACCATAGACGAACCAACCATCTGGCAGCAAAAGTTGCATTGTTATTTCAAGAGACAACTACAAGGTGCCAAGACAGTAAAACCTCTCTGGTTCTAATCTGATTAAGATAATTAATAGTCTAGCTAGTTAGAAGAAAGAAACTGTAACGTATGTTCTGCTTTCTCCTTATGGATAAGTGAGAAGGGAAAGCATAATTAGGTCAGTATAATTTTACCTGTGCCACATTCACAACACATGGATTTTTTGGTGTTGAGGAATCCTTTTTATTTGCCATTGTGGTGGTATTTGAACAAGGAATAGGACCATCAAAAGTTTTCTTTTGCCTCTCACATTTAAGAGATTCTGAAGGCAGATCCACTCTTTGTACTGCATCTAAATTTAAATTATTTTCAAACTGGTTTTGTGTGAAAATATCATCAAAATTGACTTGTTGATCCCAAAGATTGACACTGTCAGAATGATTTTTAAGTCGGTAATGATTTTCTGAGGATGGAGTCTCTTTGACATGAGAATCGGAGCCACTAACGTGCAAATCATAACTATTGCAAGTCAATCCTACGTCTTCAAAAGCTTCTGTCATTGCAAAATCATCCAAGTCCGAGAGAGAATCATATTCATCAGTTTCCTTGGTGGAGCAATCGAAGGCATCTTCTAACCACTCCAACCGTGCTTGCTTCACTCGAAGAGCAACTTCAAGTAAATCTGTTGCAACCAGTTCTATACCCGACCTACTATTTGCTATTTCATGTATAACCAATGCTTCAGATGCTGCAATTAAGAGTTTAACTGCATCATTTATCTCAGCATCTTTGAGATGCCTGGCATTGAACTCTCCATTGTGCCTCAGAGAATCCTTGCTATCCTTAGGATTCTGTGGACAAGGCTCTGCCCTGGAGTTTCTAGGAAGCATGTCCGAACCAACAGCATTGCAGCTCGTTTTACACAAAGTATTCTCTTTTAGAGCAATAGGATTTTCTAATTGTTGCACTGATGGAATAATTTCAGAGACACCTCGAGATGAATCTGAAGCCAAAAGTTGAGAGGGGCCACATTGTGCATGTCCATCCGATGAGAGATGGAGATGAAATTGAAGCATCTGTTAATGGAAAAGCCATATAGATTAAGTATGGGATAAATCATTTAAAATAGAAACCTAAATCAAATAGAAAGTCATTAGGAAATAAACCTTATCAAACATTTTATCCTGGCTGCAAAATACCAAAGAAATCAGTACTTTAGGATTTCAGTCTATTAGCCATCATAACCAACTAGATTCTAAGAAGTAGAAGGAAAGACCTTGTCTTGAAAATGGTGTTTTGGAGTCAATATCTTATCTATTGTCATTGTTTTGGGGGTTGCTGTCTGTTAAGAAAAATGGAGGCTGATGCCACCTATAGGATGTTATTCTAGCATTTGTAAGACACTAAATGTTAAAGGCTTCTTATACATATAACAGTCACATAGCTTAAGAAGCCAATCAGGTTTGAAGATCTTTATCTTGATTATTCATTTTATCTTTATCTTTGCTTTTTCTTCAGGTTCTTAATTTAGAGGTCTTATCTGCAACTGTTCTGGAGTAAATTTGCAACTTTAGGTGCAAAGGGAAGATGCAAAGATCACACGCCTCCTTTATATCATGATTGATATTCTTCATTAATAAAATAAAATGATTTTGGCTGTAATGATGAAAAATTTCTACTCTTGGTTATGTGCAAATACAAGGATAAGATGAACTCAGTAAATCACTTATATACTTTCTATATGTCTAGAAAGTAGCACATATAAATTTTTGGGTTCAATACGCTTAAAGAATCATGGTTAAGAAGATGAATAAAAAGAGAGACCATATATAGTTGTATTGTAAGCTATGATGTTAATTTCTTGTTATGGAAAGAAAATTGTTAAACTGAAAATAATGGTTATTACATTTCACAATTTGTAATCTACTCCTAAAACATATAGTTCCCTAAATTTAGAATGCTATTACAATATGTTAGAAAATCTAAAGGGATACCCATGAGAGAGTGAACTTTGTTGGAAATAGATACTTTAAGAAAATTTAGGGTGCGTGAAATATAACAAATTTATTAGACATGCAACATGAACTTGACAAAAGGGAAAAAAAGGTTCCTAACTAGCTAGTATCCTTGAAAAATCTTAATCTTACATTTCCATGAGATGAAGTGCAACTCATTGATGCATTGTCTTCTCCAGATGCGAATAAGTAATAGTGGTTACATCTTCCTTCTTCGCTTGACAACAAAATTACATCCTTTTCCCCGCACGTGTTTCCTTGAAATGAAGCGAGATCCTATCCATAGTAGTGACATATAAACATTAGCCAAAAATTTAACCCAGAAAACCATTTCATCTAAGCTTGACATGTAGTTAAATGCAATAATTTTCAGATAGCTATTTTCATATAAAAAATCACGAAGTAAACTATCTTCAAATTTGCCTTGCATAAACTACTCATGAGAGTTAGGTCGAGTGATCAGGCCCATGGTTTGCTCCCATGAGGTCTGAGGTTCTATTCCTCACAAGGACCTACCTAGCAATATGCAAGAATTTCCTGTCTCACAAAGATTGTAGGGTTCAACATGAGGACACTTAAAAATGAATTAATAAATAAATAATTCCTCTGCACACACCATAAATTGCATGTATAAGAATTTCTTCTCAAAACCATTTGCTAGACCATAGATAAAAATGTAGGAAAAAGATGAAAGGAAAATCCCCCACCTTTGATGCAAGCTTTGAAAACCCCAGAGGTTCCTTTATGCATTCACCAAATTGTTCCACCTGATTCTGAACCCAACCTGGAGCCCAAGCTAAATCCTACATTCAAAAGATGATTAACAAGACATCAACATACATCGAAAATCACAAAAATTTTATGTGCAATAATCATCATATCGCTCGTCACTGGTTACTCTATTCATCACATGATTCCACCGCATTTAACTCAATTATTATTTTTTTTTTTTTCTTTTTCTTCTTCTGGTGACCATGTCAAGCCCTTGGATATGATGAGAAGCATATTCAATGTTTACAATTCTAAAATTGAAGATTGTTGACAAGCTGAAGTTTTTACTAAGTCTAAAATTTTCATATAGAAAATGCAATGCACCAATGAACACTCACTCCATCGAAACTCAAGACCCCAGATGAGTTGACAAACCACAATCTTGTATCATTTTATTAATAATAAGAATTGAAAAAAGTAAAGTGTTATAAACCCATTCCTATTGTACCACTATTTCCCCAGTTTTCTCGAAAACCAAAACTATTTTACAGCCAAAAATAAATAGCTAAATAAACCATTGGTTAACCAAACACTTAAATATATGAAAGTGAGGTCCATACGAATACGGGTATCAAATTTAAGCTTTGACCCCATTATTGAGTTTTACTTTAAAAAAAAAAACATTTTTCATAATAATTTTTGTTTGAGGTTTCTTAGCAGAAAACAATGAAGTTTTAGCAACTAGTAAGAGCAAAATGGTACCTCCGAGAACTGAGGGGAACGAAATTCTAGGGTATCCATTGTCTGACGACGACACGACGAGCCTCGTTGAGAGAGGAGACCGAGGAAGGTAACTTTTGCCGCCAAAAAGACTAAAAACCAGAGAGAGAGAGAGAATTGGGCCGCTTGGTTCAGGTCCGGTCTTGTTTAGGGCTTTGGGCTATGTACAAACAAAGGACCGCTTTTAAGCCCATAGTTCAATGGGAACTAACAGCCTTTGGGTTAAAATGACTTTTCATTGTGAAATTCAGGGGAAGTTCTACTATTCAACCCCGTAAAACGACTGTACAAATAGAGAAAAGAACGTAGATAGAACTAATTGGACCATTTTGACTTTTTTGTGGCTAGATTCGTTAATAAGTTTTTGAGAAATTTTGCTAGATAATATTTTAAATTTGATTCAGCAGTAGATGTTTATTTTTAAAATTTTATTGCTCAATATGTAGGTATATATATTTTTACATTAGGTAAATAAATATATCTACTAATTTTAGTTATTGTACTGAAATGTACTATGTATATAATTTTTTATACCTGTATATAAAATTTTATACTTGATATACAAATATATATATCGGACATTTTGCTATAATATTTGATAAAAGGACATTTACTGAAATTTAATTTAAAATTTAGTCATATTTCTATGACTTGCACAAGCAAATGACCAAACACTCTTTTAAAACACTCTAGTGACGTGACCTCACCTACCATTAATTGACATGACCTCACACCTCCTCATATTCCTCCTCTTCTTTCATTTCTCTTTCCCCCTCTCTCTCCATTCTTTATTTTTTTCTCAAAACTAAAATAAGAACCCCTTAAAAAAATGAAACTAAAAGTCATCAAAAATCATTATGGAACTAAAAAACGGTTCATTGAAGTTAGTTTTTAAGATCTTTGACACATTATTCTCATTTCAACGAAACAAAAAAGTCTCAAAATGGCCAAAATTCATTATGGCTAAACTTTGCATCAAGATCAAGAACTCTAGCGAATAAGAAGAAGCAGTAGAAGAGAAAAACATCCTAGAAAATCGGTCGATTAAAGAGGAAAGATGCCGATATATGATGATAGAAATGTTCGATTTTTTTTAGTTTTTACACAAAAAAATCCTTGTTCTTTTGAGTTTTTCTATGTCCATTTCTCTTTCTGTCATGGAGTGCGATTTTTTGGTAAAAATTTTGGCAAATTTGTCTATGTTCATGTCATTTTCTCATTTGTTGTAGAAATTTTTTGGGATAAAATCCTTTACGGGATTTCTTGATGTAAGATCAAGTTCTTCTTGACCCAATTCAAGTTCTTATTGATCTTCCTTGGGTCAAGTCACACTTGACCTGAAACTTGACCTTAGGTCAGATCTCATTGTACCCTGACTTTTTAAATTTAACTTAATGTCTTGTTATTTTTCAATAGAGACTGTAGGATGTTTGTGATGAAGTACACCGAGTTCCTGATGTCTGACAAACTTGTTGCTAAAGTCCTATAGAGAGGATGGAATACTTTCGTCATAAGTTTGCATGCGAGTTGTATTGTCATACATTGTAGAAACAAGAGCTGAAACTGACCAAGATGAGAGACCCAATTTTTGGGAAAAAGACAATGATTTATTTTGTGTATATATTTTACACAAAATTTTCATTATTCATATCTAGTTTTTAGTTTTATTTTGTTGTATTAGCATAATTATCATCTTGTCTATAATTATCTATTTAGCATACGTTTCATTGAAATTTAGTCCATTTAATAAATAATTTGTTAACTGCCCCATGTCAAAGAACAACTTTATGGGCATTATAGTAATAGTTTGTTAGAGTTACCTTAAGTCAAATTATTTTTTACTGCAGGTCAAATTATTTTGCATTTTCCATCAAGTTATTCTTGACTCCATACGAAATTATTTTTGAGAAAATATATAAATTTAAGAACATCGTGATCAAGTTTCATATCAAACTATACTTAAGTATTAAAGTTATGACCCATACTGAAAATATTGCTGACTCCAAGTTAATCACTTGTTTACCCTAAGTCAATTACCTTTTAATCTCGGGTAAAGAACATCTCAATCTCAAGCCAATCACTTCTTGACTCGAAGTCAAGAAAAACTTGACTCCAAGCCAATAACCTATTGACCATAAATCAAGAACTACGCCAAAAATATTCATTACTTATGGTAAGAAAGTACTTGACCCCAAGCCAATAACTTCTTGATACTATGTTAGGAACTTTTTTACCCTAAGTCAAGAACTTCCTGAGTCAAAGTTAAGAATATCTTATCACAGGTGAAAAATAATTAAAATTTTAGTGTTAAAATTAACCTAGTTGTTGGGATTTCTTTTAGATTGTAATTTCAGAATTTATCCCAACTGAGTTTGAATTAAATGAACTCCTTATAAGAGGTCGTATTAGTGAGAAGAACATTTTTTATTAGCCACAAAATAACTCAAAAACTATGTCTTAAGATACAATAATATCTTCCACGATACATAAATTGTTATATTTAATAAGTGAAGGAGAAAATGACTTCAAAATAATGGGATATTGGTCAAAATGTTTTGAATATAGGTCAAGATTAAATTGACCTTAAAGGTCAGTATCATATTGATCAAAAGTCAAGAGGATTTTGACCTAAGGTCAAGTTAATATTGACCAAACATCAATATTAGTTTGACATATGACGTGATAACAAGATGTATAAGACATTAAAAAGATAATGAATACACTAAAATATAGAATTTTTAGCTCATTATTACCCATATCAGTATTATGGTCATCCTTCAAACATCACTCACTCATTATCAACCATAAAATGCTATTCTTAAAAAACTTATTTATTTATTTACCTTCAAAATCTTAAAAACTCTCTACCTATCAATATCAAACTTCTTTCCAACTGAGGTTTTTAATAAATAGTAAAAGAGTTGTTAAGAAAGAAAGAAAGAGAAAGGGGAAAAATACGATAAACCATCAAGAAGAAGAAAAAGAGAGATAGAATACCTAAGTTTTCATGTTTTTCATGAGATAGAGAGATTAATCAAGCAAAAAAGAAAAAAATGGTTTCATATTCGTCATGAAATGGAAATCAAGCTCTAGTTTTAAAGATAGAATCGATAAGAAACCGAGAAGAAGAAGCGCAAGAAAGAGAGAGAACACGAAAAAAAAGAGAGAAAAATGTGATAAAATAAAATGACATCAATTTAATGCTCTCACCTACTAAGTTCTCACTTTTGGCCAAGGGCATATCAAGAAACATACTTTTTTCTCTACCTGGTCCTAGGTTTTGATTCTAAAAAAATCAGTATAGGAACATAATCTTTAAAAAAAAATGATCCTAAATAATCCTATCCATGTCCTTTTCTCACACAAATACGGCCCTAGAATGGCTAGAATTTTATTTGAGAACTTAAATACCCCATAAATATGAATAGAATCACGAGCTTATGCGCATGGAATTAAGAGATGATGGAGTTCTATTAAAGCTATTGGTTAAATAAAATCTACTTAATTTTTAAATAAAATGAAAATTGGGCAAAAGAGAAACGAAAGTGCAAAAAGCTACGTCTATATTTTTTATATTAGAACACATGACCTCGAGCAGATTAGATAGTAATGAATTTATGCTAATTTGGATAAGAAATTGAAATGGACTATTAGGTGTCATCTAAAAAGGATATTTGAGACGAAGTGGAGCCTACCAACAACTAGGCTGATGAGTTGGGTTATACTATACATGAGACAAACGAAGCTCAGTCTACCATGGATGACGCCTACGACACGAGAGCGGTCGATATACGCCGCAAGACAAGAGCGGATTTGATAGCTTTTAGGTTTTACACGAGCTATTAAAAGAATTCGCATAATAATTTTATGGTACTTCGTGATGTTTGAAAAAAATTATAAATTAAAAATGATTCAGGGACAAAAGAGAAAGAAAAGTATAGGTTACTCCTCATTCCTGTTTAATGTAACAACCTTCAAAGCTTCAACCCCATTAATGAAGGAAGAAAAAAAAAACAAAAAAGAAAAAATAGATTTTTAAATGACCTAAATATATATATATATATATATATATATAAGAACGAAATAGTAGAGAAAAAAAGTTGAGGTCGTTTTTACTTTATAGGAATCGATGAAGATTTGGTGGAGATGTATAGGTCTTGAATCGGATCTGAGTAGGTATTTACTTATGGTGCTAAAGGCCAAGGATATGGGGTCATTAATTAGATCGACAAGAGTTATTTATTCCAAAACTAAGTGACCATCATAGATTATCTTGGATGGCTCCCTTAAAAATCTATACTACTAACATGAATTTAGCCTTTAAAGATCATGACAGCTCTAAAAGATTCACCATTCAACTTATTCGAATCTGACCGTAAATTCTTATAGAATTCTTATCATATATAATAAAAAATTAAATCGTGTAAAAAGATGTATGATATACATATATAATATAAATATGGTTGTCAATCTAATCTAATAGGTATTTTTTTTAATTTATGTTTAGGTATTTTTTTTAACCATTAGATCCTCATCTAATGGTGATCCAACGGTTATAATAAGTTATATGTCAAGACATGCATCATTAATGAAATTTCTCTCTTACTTTTTATTATAAAAAAATGTGTATGATAAATTTTTATTGGCTAATATGATACTTATGTATAGATAAAAAAAAAATATCTACTAGATTGGTGCTCTATAAATATATAGATAATATATCTATGGTATATATTACACAAGGAATACCCATTTTAGGTATATTTTTTTGTACATAAAATATTTGAAACTAGTCAATAACGTCATTTTGCACATTTCGTGGTAGGATTAATTATCAAAAGCAATTAAAGCAATAAATATAACGAGGAATATGAGATTTATAATAATTCAACCTCAATTAAAAATGTCTACGTCTATTAGCTTGATGTAATTTATTGTAAAAGATTATAAATAATTTCATGATTAACATGTGTTATTTTTATGTTTTCGTGGATAACGAGAGATTGATTGCCATTTTTTCTTTTTCCAGTGGTGAGGCTTCTTAATTATAAGTTAAGAGAAGTTAGAGTTTCCTTACATTTGAAAATAAGTACAGAAGGATATTGATACAATCAAGTTATCTTGATTTAACTACAAATATTCCTTTTAAATCCTTTCATTCGTGTTTTTTCCTTAATGAATTTCCTGATTTTGTGAATAGATGTGTATTTTAGGCTTCTTTAGGAACATTCGTAAAGAAAAACTTCAACTACAAGGAGGAATATTATTGATGAAGAGAAATTTGATTATGAGTTTAGATGTAGGCAACTTGGTCACAGGTAATACTGACAAAATGGGTCGGACCAAATAGACCAGCACGTGGCTCGTTAATGTGGCCTAAGGGCTAGCCCGACCCATTCATGATAGGCCAGAGTCCATCCTCACCATACTCTCAAGGCCAGGCTCGGCCTATCACCTTCAGCCTGGTCCAACTTTTTTTTTTTTTTTTAACTTTGTTCATGGCCTGCCAAGCCCTGTGTGTACCCACTAGCACTGTTTAATGGCTATATAGCCATTGGTGCCAACAACGGGTCGACATGTATTAGCCCATTTCTCAACGGGCCTAAGCCCGGCTTGCCCAGGGCCTAAGCTGGAGTGGGCTGCTTATTTAGATAGGACAGACCTGGTCTGACCTACTTATTTTACCAACATTAGCCACATGTGAATCTCTTCTTATTATGTGATCAACTTTGAATAATAGAGAGGTAGAAAAGTATTTGTAAAAGAAGCTTCATTTCTAATAATAATAAATAAATAAATAAATATCTATCTATGTAAGTAGGGTTAAAAAAAATAGTAGTTATAGAATAATCTAATATGTAATAGCATTTTATAAAATGACTTTTTTTAAGAATATCATAATTCATAATAACAGCGATTGGTGGTCGTGATATTTGTGATAAGGAATAACCTGAGCGTAATACTACATAGAGTGATGTGACAAATGCTTTATTACAGGTCTCACACTTTAATAGGTTGTATTTAGAGGTGGCAAAATATACAAGTCAGATTGGCTTAAAAAAGAAGATTAGAGCCTAGTCCGAGCCTATCAAGCTCCTTGGTGGGCAAAGATCGGGTCGGCCTGTGCTTAGCCTATTTTTTTGTTGTTAATGTTATTTTTTTTTAATAACAAAGGCCCAAAATTTTAGAACCTTAAAAAAATTTTACAACAACAAGGGCCCTGAAAAAAGGGTTGGGCCGCCCTACTAAGACAAGATTCCTAAGCCCAACCTAATCCTAAGATTCGGGCCAAGCTTATGGTAATGGGCCGCTGCCAGTTCGTTATGCCTAGACGGAATTGTCAGCTCTAGCTGTATTGTTTTTCTTACCTGACAAGCAGGTATTGTGTAAAAACCTGAATTTTTTAGAGGGTAATTTGGACATTTTTCTAATTTTTGGGTATTATATTGGGTGAATTAATTTACAAAAGTTTTGTACAAAAGGACTAAATTACAAATTTTGGGGGACTAATTTGAAATAGATTTGAAAAATTGGGGATCGTTGTACAATTTTTAAAAATTGCACAATCCCATAAGACAGGGCCACGTGACTTGTCATTTTCTCTCCCTCTCTCTTCCCTAACGCTCTATCTCTTTCTCTGCTCACTCTCGGTCGAAGAACTGACGAGGGCTGCGCCGCAGCCCAGGCCACCATCTGCCTCACCAATCACCCAGCGCGAGCTCGCTGTGCAGCTAGGAAGCCCCGCTGACCGTCGCCAGCCACTGCCGTTACCGGAGAAGACGAAGTGGACCGTTTCGGATTTCTCGTCGCTGGCGACGATTCCGGCCACCATTTGACCTCTAACTGGGTTCGTTGGATTCGTCTCGTCAAGAGGAAGCTCAAAATATATATATTAACCTCATAATGTCCGAATCAAAAGTTGTCATTTTTAGAATATTTGAAGCTTGAGTTGACTTTTTGATCCGACTGTTGGATCGTGTTTTTGTTATCATTTTTGGATTGTACTCAGAAAATGGGGAAGTTTGATATATATATATATATATATATTGCTTATGTTTGACGATCAGTATAAAAATTGAAATCGGACGGTTAAGATTTATCTCGTTTTGCATGCCACCGATCCGGTGTGGGTCTTGATCTGAATTGGACAAGTTGTATGTCTAACCTAGTTATTTTGGGTGCTAGGAATTCAGTGAAGAGGTCCGTTTATGGAATTGAAGCTCTGTTGAGAAGTTGATTTTTCGCAATAGGATGATCGAAGGCTTGGAATTGGTTCCCGACTCTCTAGACGATTGTCGACGACTCCTTGAGGATTCAATAGCGTGGTATCACTATTCTTGTGAGGTAGGGATTTGGTTATCTTCATTTTGTACTATTTTCCAATAAAACTTATTTTCTGCAACATATGAGAACAAATATGGTTTTTGATTTTCTTGAACATATGTGATGGATTGTGATGGTATGATATATATATATATATATATATATATATATATATATATATACTGTATTGCTCTGGAGATTTTCTGAGTGCAAGTTATTTGGGTATATCAAAAATAGGGCCGTTGTACTGCCCGTTTTTCTATAAAAACCTAATATACTTATTTTATTGAAATACCAGAGTAAGATTATTTTCACACTTCAGTTATGTGTTGCACGTGTCATAGGATCATATATGAGCACTGTGTTAGCATCGTGGGTTTATAGTATGGCGCTGCGTGCCCCACCGTCGGTGTAGAGTCCATAAACTTGCGTGGGGTTTTGTTACTTGTGATTACCTTCCTATTTGACAGGTGTAGGCAATTCGGTTGCTCTTCCAGGTTTGGTAGGTGACACATGGGTGTCCCCTCCGGGTATGGGCTTAGGTGTTAGGTAGGTTGTTAGGTATACTTAGTGCCATCATCTTGAGTTTCCACAGATGAGAGGATGTGAGCTATTGGGTATGTGTTGATTTGTGTCATGTGTATCTAAATTGAATAGTTTTGATTATATTGATTTATTTATACATATACGTGACGATTTTCGGATTTGGATTATCATATATATATGAATTGGATTTAAACTAACCATGCAGGAGCTTCCCATCACTAAAATATTTTTGATCGAGGTAATTATTTTTTCTACTAGGCATTTTATGCTCACTCCCTTCCTCAGGTAATGTCCAGTGCGATTTTGAAGATCAAGAGGAGTAAGAGGCCATCAGAATTATAGTTCGTTATCTTGGTAATGCTTAAAGTATATTGTTGTGGATTGCTTGAGTTTTGTTTTAGCATTGAACCAAGATTACTATTTTTTATTTTTGTCTGTAAACTTATGTATGTCATTCTGATGTTTGTTCTGACGTGGATGATGATGATGCTTGAACATATATTTAATTTACGTTCTTTTAGCTATTTATTCGATTTATGTTTAATGGTGTATACGAACTGTGAGAGAAGTTCACGGGATATAATTTCAAATATTTTATCTAAAATGAATTATTTTATAAAACTATAACTTTTAGACGTTTTTAAATAAATCAAGGAATTTCTCATCTTTGCGAAACCACTAACCCAAATTTTAGGTTGCGACATATTGTGACATAAATAACAACAAGCCATGTGAACCATATTAAAAAAGGGCCAAATGGTACTGCTCTTGTGATAATTCATAAATATATGTGATGGTGCACGTTAGGCTTAGGTGAGTCACATCCTACTAGATAGCCAGTCAAAACAGACACCGTTATCATATCAATGATATATAAGGAAAAAAGGTCGCACCTTATAACCCCCGCCTTCAAATAAGAGAGTTTTATTTTAAGTCATTGTTTGAGTTTTATTTTAATTATGTTTTAATAACTTTTTAAATATCCTTAACTTTAATACCTAATAACCTAAATTACATTTTACCACCCAAATGATTTTGTTAGATACCATGGACTTACACTAGGAAAGAACGTGACAATTGAAGTTTACCGTACTATTTCTTTTGAAAGAAAATAAAGAGATGGTTATTTGAAATTTAAATGATTAACTAATCGGATTAAGCTTGCGAGCCGGGACCATATTGACTATAAAACAACAATCATTAGAGGAAAAAAAAACAAGAGTCATTAAAAAAAAAGAATAAAAGTATTTGTTGGATGTTAAGTTCTTTGTGATGTAGCTAATTGAGGTTAGCACAGTTAGTTTAAAATTTGAGAGATATATATATGAATTTAGACCAGAATTAAGAGTTCAAAGTAGAATATATGTATTATTTTTCTTTAAATTTATAATAAGTGTTGGAGCGGTTTCTCACCAGTCGTCCACGTGTCTTGAACTGCTGACGCTGGATTCTCCAACTGTTCACGCACCCTTGCTATCTCACAAACCTCTGAACTCCAAGCAGGACCGGAGAGGTGGGGGTGGCTACCTGCAAAGACTCTCCGATGCTTAAGTCAGTGGTTTTTCTTTGTGTTTTGGTAGCAAGGAGAAAAATATACCAGTCTCAATATCTATCTCTTTGTCGTGTTTTCTTCTTTTTTTTTTCTGCTCTCAGACTGTCTTTTTCTTTACAAGTGTTTCTTTTTTTGTGTGTGTGTACCTGTTTTCTCTGAATGCACAGCTTCCATATATGTAGTCCTCGGATAGTGAACAATGTTCTTCTCTATCTTTGGGAAAGTAAATATATGTTTATGAGTACCTTTCACTTCCAGATCTTTTTAAACCATCATGGGCCGAGATTTCTGTGACCTCTTCTGCGCTACCGCGGCCTGATTTTCGCCGCCTCCTATGGCTTCAATCTGTCAGGAGCGAGATTTGGGCACATCGCCGTTCTGTCAGGACGGCTTGTCCCTGCGCGCGCACCTACCCAGAAACGCATTAAATACTCTGTCCGGGTCTGGAGCCGCGGGGCTGTTTTCCATTGCATCTAGTCTGAAGACCCTTGGGGCTTCTGACCCCTACGACTGTCGAGGTGAGGGTCGCTGTTCCTAGACAGCGGACCCTTGGGGCTTCAGACCGCCAGCTATCGTGGATTCGAGGTCTGACCGACTGAACCGTTTGGGATCAGTGGTGGATTCTGCCTTAAATTCGGAAGACCCATAGGCCGATGGTGAGATCACGTGCGATCCGCGTGACCCTTCTCACGGTTCAAGGTTCAGGAATGGGCCCCACAATAAGTAGAATTTGAGAGATATATATATGAATTTAGACCAGAATTAAGAGTTCAAAGTAGAATATATGTATTATTTTTCTTTAAATTTATAATAAGTAACTATCATTAAAAAAAAAATCTTTTCGATATATAATTAAGAATTAGTGGTATTGTCCAGTTACTGTCAAAAAGTAATAGAGTGAGAGAAAAAAAAAAAAAAAAAAAAGACTCAAAGATGGATCCAAGCCAAGTCCATAAAAAGAGAGAAAATAAAGTAGAGATTCTCTATCTTAGGTGGCGTGGTGAGGTTAGAGCGAGTAGCCCAATTGTGTGGCGCCTCTAGTCCACGCCACGAATCCTACGCCAACACCAATCCCTCTCTCAGCCTTCTCCGTCTCTTTCCTCATGAAATTCAGGAAACTCCTCCTCTTATGAATTGAACACCACCCAACACCAACACCAACACGGAGCCAAGCCTAGAGAGAGATATCAATGGTGGGGTCGAGGCAGGGCATACCTTCATGGATAAGCGCGGCTGCAACCAGGGTTGATTTCGAAGGAAGCTCAGAGACCATGTTCAAAGATGGTAAAGAAGCTTCTTCTTCGGCGGAGCAACAAAAGCAGCTTTCTGACGCCGACTTGGGTTTTGGAGAGAGGGCTCTCTCTGCTGCTGGCGCTGCTGTTCTCTCCGCTGTCCTTGTTAACCCTCTGGATATCGCCAAGGTTGTTAAATAACACTTCCTATCTCGGGTTTTCTATGACCTTAGGTTCTGAATTACAATACTCATTTTCCAATTTTCTTTAATTGTTTGAGAAAACCATTGAAAGGGCCTCTTCAATGATTGATAATAACACTTTCTGTCTCGGGTTTTCTATGACCTTAGGTTCTGAATCACAATGCCCATTTTCCAATTTTCTTTAATTGTTTGAGAAAACCATTGAAAGGGCCTCTTCAATGATTGATAATTTTGTTGGGAATTGGATTTCATGTAATGGGTTTAGCTTAATCTTTCCCGAGCTGAGCTTCTTTCTTTCTTTCTTTTTGTTTTTTTTTCTTTGGTATTCTCATTCCCTCCAGGCTTTGAAATAACTTCATTTTTGTCATCATCTATAAAAGCAGTATTGCTTCTTCTTCATTGGCCTTGCGTAATCTGAGGGAATACATTGCACTTATGCGGAAGAACAATTTGACAACTTTTGCATTAACCTAATTTGTATATTGTTTGATTAGGAAATGCAGTCTGTTACTCATTACTTTTTAAGATTGAATGTTGGTCCTTTTACTTACTATTTTGATTCAGCGGATTTGTTTTGTATGAGGAAAATTAAATGGTCTTATGCATTTTTGTTGTCTCACCTTCAGACCCGGTTGCAAGCGCAAGCCGCCGGAATTCCTTATCAGGGGTTTTGCGGTAGCACATGTTTTGAAACAGCCACAGTACGTATTTGGACACCCCCACTTTTTTTTTTTAATTCAAGTGTAATAGGTTATTTAAATTTATTGCGATAAATTTCCATTCGTTTTGGGTTTGGATTGTTCATAGGTACTTCCAGCTCCAAGGTATTCTACTTCGTGTACGCGTTCAGCTCTTGGTGCTGAACCTGTATGCCATCCAGAGTGTGGCCAGTATAAAGGAACAGTGGATGTCCTATATAAAATCATACGTCAGGTTGGTTGGCATATGTTGATCACTTGGGAACATATTCAGCCTGAATGTGCTATTTTATTTTTTTGTTATATGTTGCAAGGCATTGCGTTGCAGAGTCCAAAATGTAGATGACATGTAAATTGCAACAAAACTATGTTTATTATCATAGTAACGTAACACACGCAGTCGTACGGAACTTTATTAAATTTCTTACATAATCGTGCTGTTAATACACTTTTTCGTAGTGATTACCTGTTATTTCAGATTACATGCTTGTTGGTTTGTTTATAGTCCTCACCATTAAGTTAGTGAGCAAATTATGCTTGTTAGAGGTCTCAAAGGACTGAATTTTGCAGGAAGGTTTTGCAAGAATGTGGAGAGGCACAAATGCTAGCTTAGCATTGGCTGTACCAACCGTGAGTCTCTTTCTTAGAAAGTCTTTCATATTTTGTCTGTCTTGTTTTTGATTTGACCCTGTGAACAGGGCTCAGGCAAGATTTATGTGGATTCTCCAGATGCTATTTTGCTAACATATTGTTTTCCAATGTCGAGCAGGTGGGTATCTACTTGCCTAGTTATGACATTTTTCGTAACTTTATGGAAGATTTGACAAATCAAAAAGCTCCAAGTTTGACACCATACGTCCCATTAGTAGCGGGGTCAATTGCACGTTCATTAGCTTGTGTTACTTGCTACCCTGTTGAATTGGCGAGGACCCGCATGCAGGTGTTAATGTTGTCTAAAATTACCCTGTCATACGTTGTTATTTTTTGGTTTCATTTGGTTTTGAAGTAATATCTGAACTCTACTATAGTGTTTATCTGATTACCAGAAGTGATAAACTACATGTACTTAATACTAGGTTTTTTCCTTTACGTTGTCTCCCTTGGTTGAGGTGTGTTTCATACAGGAAAAAAAAATGGTTCTTTTAATGGTAGGAACCTGATGTTGAGGGATCATACCATAGATATTTCATACTTTGTTACATGATTATAAGTTTTAGGATCTGGTACCTTTGCCATAACTATATTGTTTATGGACAACGCTTGGTTATCCTCAATTTGTAGGAACCTGATGTGAGGGATCGTACCATAAATATGATCTACCATGAATATTTGTAGAACCTGGTGTGAGGGATCATACCATAAAATATTTCATACTTTGTTAGGGATCATACTGTAAATTTTTCATACTTCGTTACATGATTTTAAGTTTTAGAATCTGATACCTGTGCCATAACTTATATTGTTTATGGACAACCTTTGGTTTTCCTCAATTTGATCTCCTCTTCATTCTTTCATAGGCATTCAAAGAGAGCCAAACTGGTGTGAAGCCTCCCGGAGTTTGGAAAACACTGGTTGCAGTTGTCAACCCCGTGAAGAGCACAAGCTTTCTTCAAAACTGTAAGTTGAATCCGAACATTATATTTTGAACAAGTTGTAATGATCGAGTAACTCATTGCAAGTGACAGAAACTGATGGATAACTGGTGACTGAAAACTTTTACTTCCTTTGTTCTATTCTTTCTAATGGTTTTTTTGATCTCTTTATTCTGCAACAGTACAAAGATATTGTGTCTTGTGGACTGGCCTTGGTGCACAAATTGCTCGTGATGTTCCATTTTCTGCAATCTGTTGGTCAACCCTTGAGCCAGTGGGATATCATTCCCTCTAAAGCTTTCAACTTGATGCCAAGTTATTTTTGTTAAAACTCCCAACTTGATCCCACTTCTTTTCTGCTTCTGTTTTGTAGATCCGGAGAAGAATTCTTGGTCTGGTGGGTGATGAGGCCAGCGTAGCCAGTGTCCTTGGGGCAAATTTCTCTGCTGGTTTTGTTGCTGGAAGCCTTGCAGCTGCTGCTACATGTCCACTAGACGTGGCAAGAACACGACGGCAGATTGAGGTTATTTATCCGGACAACGCGCTTTGTTAACATTAGTCAATATCCAATCTAATTAGAAATTTATTTGGTTATAACCTGTATAACTTCTGTGCTTGTTTGATGAGGCATTTCTGTTTGTACTTCAGAAGGATCCTGGGAGAGTGTTAAAGATGACGACGAGAAAGACTTTGATGGAAATATGGCGGTAAGCACAATTGGCTATTAAGCATATGGATTCTTTCAAGTTTTCGATACCGAGATTTAGCAGATAAGTTGCAAACGTGGTGTTTTGAAACAGGGATGGAGGAATGAAGGGACTATTTACAGGAGTAGGTCCTCGAGTTGGTCGTGCTGGTCCTTCTGTTGGAATAGTTGTTTCCTGCTATGAAGTTGTCAAATACGTTTTACATCAAAGAAACCTCCCAAGTGATTCAAAGTGAAACACTTGATTTAATTTGTGACCAGAAAGGAAATAACCAAAAAGACCCAAAAAAAGAAAAGAAAAGAAAACAAGAACGTTGTTAGCTAACCATCCTTTTTTCTCATCCTTTGTAGGGAAGTGCTTCCCTGGAGCACTGCGTGCTTTACTTTTAAGTGGGTTTTTCCAATTTTTTATGCCAGTAATAAGAGCTGGTAAGTATAGCTTTGTGAATCCCGTTTCTAGGGTCTGGAACTATGGAGCACGAGAAACTGGAGTGGAAGATGTGCCTGCAGAAACAGAAGCAGGCAAATCAGGAAGCTTGATAAGGAAACAAATCTGTCACATTAAAAACTAGACTAATAGATATGTTCGATGGCAAAGCAATTAAATAAGCATTGGATCCAAGCTGACGAAGAACTTGTCTAGTGCTTGACATCATGTCTAGCGTTTTCGAATTAAGAATATATTAGTCTTTTTATACTTTTTTTTTTTTGAAGGGGTGTAGTTATCTAAAAACTAGAAGGAGGGTGTAGTTTCTAAAATTGACTATAGAGGGGTATATTTAACCTAATTTCCCTAAAACTTGTGAAGGTAAATTTGAGAGGTTGTTTTTTGTAATTTTAATACCATTAAATAGTCGATTAGGGCAAATGTTTGGTGATCGAATGGTAAATTAATGGCATAACCCCCGCACTAGGTATGTACTAATATAAGGTAGTTCGATGGACATTGGCTCTGTCTTAGTCGACTCGAGGCATGGGACAACACTTATATTAGTAGAAAATATGTTAAAATTAAAATCTAAAACTACAAATTACAATTATCGCATTCAAACACTAATTTAATACAAACCATTGTTTAAGATGATAATATCTAATGTAGAAAAATAAATAAAGATAGCATATGAGACCAATTTAGTTTTAAGCTTATCGTTCACATGTCAAACTCGTATGTATAAAACTTGGCACGAGCAGACATATTCTTTGGCTCAATAATAGTCATCATCAAACGTCAAACGTAATTTGTTACCTACAATGTAAGGTAAAAAATGAGTTGGAGAGCTTGGTAAGTAAAGATGGTCTATAAGTCTATGCGCAATGCATTATAATAACGTAAATCTACAAGAAATATTCAACATAAAGCATAATTATTCATTATACAGCATAAAAATTGCATACCCATATATTAGTGCACATCTAATATAATTTCTATGGCTATGATGGTATTATTGTCGGCTCCACATAAATGTACGTCGTATCATCGTATTTCATAAAACTTACGTGACCATCCTATTGTTACCTCGGCCAAGGTTGTCTTATACCATAATATTATATTTATTCTTATCATAAAATTTTTCTAGGAACAATTGGAGCGCAAAGGGGTTTCATAAATCCCTGGTCTCATGACAGACCTGCAATTTATTCTACTCTACATGTCATGCCAATGCAATTCGTACAAATATTTATGCTAAGAATCTCAACGTATCAATAGGCATGTATTTATGGTCAAACATAATGCAAAGTTAACATGTGCCAATATTAATATCCATAGCCTAGTAATATATAAGCGTACTTATTCATAAAAATCTTATAGCGTAGTTGCAATATAAGAAAGCATCATCCATAAATTCAAGGTAAAAATCATGGCATTATGTCAACAAAGTATATGATATAATTTACTACTAACTACATATAATTCAAGGTAAAAATATATATACCATTTAATAACTCATGCATCCATATATTGTAGTTATGTCTTTACTTATCAAATATACCGAAAAGAAAAATATAATAGCACAAATGTCTTTAAGACTTCACTTGCTCCTACTTGAGCGATTCGCTAATCTATGTAGCAAAGACATAATATAAATACACATTCCCGAGTGAAAATGAAACGTAAGACACTAAGATATTTTTATCTTGACAAATTTTTCTCTTAAGAAACTTATACTCAATCAAGAGGTAATACAACTTAAACAAGCACATATAATTAGCTAACAAACAAACTCAATTATTAACCTTTCCAAATCCCATCAATATCTTTATTTACATTAAAGATTTAATTAGATCATTATAATTGCTTAAATCATAGAATATTAGACCTCCCAGATGTTTTTGTTGAGGTTTTAGATGATGATTATATTACCTTGTCCTCTGGTGGTTATCGTCATCTCAAACATGTAACTTTTTAATAGTATTTTTAGGATAACATTCTAGACAAATGCGTACTATCACATAATCACTTTCATTAAATTCTCTATGCCTATGATGTGCATCAGTAGCTAATTTATACGTATCATTACTCAAAACCATTTTTCGTCTAATCTTAGCATGCAAATCATGTATATACTCATCAAAAGATTAACTAATATCAAATGGGCGATAATTAGGCAAAAGAATAAGGTCAATGGGTGATCTTGGAGAAATACCATAGATAATCTCAAAAGGACTTTTATCAGTTGACATATTCACAGAATTATTATAAGCAAACTCAGCACGAGGCAAAATAAAATTCCAATTTCTAGGCTTCTCTTCCACCAAGCATCTAAGCAAATCACCTAAACTACAGTTAATAACTTTAGTTTGACCATCGGTTTGGGGGTGAAAAGCAAAAGAATACTTCAATGTAGTCCCAAACAATTTCCAAAGAGTTTTCTAAAAGTAGCTAACAAACTTAACATCTCTATCAGACAATATAGTATGGGTAGGCTATGTAACCGAACAATCTCTTTAAAGAACAACTTAGCCATGTGTGAAACATCAGTACTTCGAGAGCAAGAGATGAAGTGAGCCATCTTAAAAAATCTATCGACAACAACAAAAATAGAATCATAACCTCAGGCAATTTTGGGTGAACATAAAATAAAGTCCATACTAAGAACTTGCCAAGGTGTATGTGGCATAAGAAGAGGTATATACAGACTTAAGTTTTGCCTCTTAGCTTTACCTAACTGACAAGTGCAACATCATCAACCAAAGCAATAGTTTTATCCCTACCAAAATGTCCTACTAAACCTCAAGCATGTAATTCCCATACTAAAAAAATCTTGAAGTGAAGTACAAGGAATATACAACTTAACACTTTTGAAAAGATAATCATCTCTAATAAGAAAATCAATCTTCGTAGGAATAGGTTTATCTAAAGCCTCGTGATAAATGATTCCAAAATCAAAGTATTCTTTCTTAAGGTGCTCAAAACCTACTACAGCATACATAAAATGAATGATAGTGACAACGTGACTAAAAGCATTAGCGGCCTTATTTTTTACCCCAATACGATGTGTGAGAAACAAAAGTATAATCCTTACACTAGGAATGAAGGTAACAAAAGACTTGATGATCAGAATAGAAGACAAACTCCTTGAGCAATAGATAATAATGCCAATGAGGAAAAGATTCGCGCATTTTAAACTCCTCATTATAAGTGGAATAGTATAATTTTGTTTCTCAGTAAAGTAAGCAACAACCTCCTCTTCCTACACTAAAAGTATCACATGCAACTTCAAATACCTTAGAAAGGTCAGGTGCGTAAAAACAAGAGCTTCTGTCTTCTTTTGCTTAATGCCATTAACAGTACTAAATCTATTAATGAATCCCTTATAAAAAGATAATAAACCATGAAAACTAGGGGCTTCAGTCACATTATTTTTTCCCCTTTTTTTTGCACCTTTTTCAAGTGCAAATTGTATCATTGCAAAGTTGATAATATGTTTTAGTTTCAGATTACACTTCTGTAATTTTCCTTTTGGTATATTTTTTTTAAGGCAAACAGAGATGAATTAGTTGCAAATTTACGAATAATCGAAGATCGCAAGACAACTTTGTTTAGTTTAATGTCTATATAGTATGTAGGCAGCTGCCAGCTATTATTTAATAGCAGAATCACACACTCTGACAAACTGTCCAGTAATTGTCCAGTAATTCGAGAATTTGAAGCATAATATTGTGAGATGCGAAAGGGATGGTACAAGAATTGAAGAGGGAAATAGAAGCAATAGCATCGAATCAATGTGTAAAAAAGGGACTATGCACAACCCAACACATAAATACTCAATAGTAGAGAAAAAATGAATAATAACCAATGTAATATATATGCAAATCTATGAATTTAATAAATAGATAAATAATTAAAAAAAAAAAAGAATGCTCCTCTCTTCCCTTCTTCCTCTAAAATGGATCAATCACATTAATCAATTGAGACTAATAATAAAAAGAAAGCTCAACATAATCAGAAAAAGAAGGAAGAAGAAGATTCGTCCAATGGGTGAATGAGATACGTGAGCACCAAAGCCACAAGCATCAGCACATACGCAATCCCTTGGTCAATCGACGTTCCTGATTCAACCCCGCCCCCCAAAAAAAAAAGAAAACAACCCATCAGAACAAACAACGAAAATATCTCAATATATTAATATTACCAAAATATGCAATCTCAATTCAACCCCCCCCAAAAAAAAAAAAATAATAAAACCCCACAATGTCTCATCTCATCTCATTTCATATAAAGATTTAGATCTAGATTTTTTCGAAAAATTTAGACGTAAAAAAAAAAAAAAAGAGGAAAGGAAGAAAAGAAAAGGCATTTTACCATCACTGGTAGGAGCAGGAGCCGGACCAGGGGAAGAGGACTCGGCGTGAGCAATGGCGAAAGCGAGAGCGAAGAAGAAGGCCAAAACTCCAACCAGAGCTCCCCTTGATGATGATGATGAAAAACCTGCCATTTTTCTTTCGATTAGTGAAAGAAAGAAGCGGATGTGAGGTAAGGTGTGGCGAGGCCAAGTTGCTCCGTTGATGATTTATTATTATGAATACGAAGGTAAAGTTTGAGGGAGGGAATGAAAGAGAGCGAGAGAGTTTCACTAATATATACACGGGGCGGGCTCCGCGGCCGATAATACTGTCGGGGGTAATTTCGGTATTTAATATGAAATGTTTTTGTGTATGGGGGACTGGGGCCCAAGTTGATTAGAAGAGCCATGTGGTGGTGGTGGTTTTGCTCTGCCTCCCTATTTTGGCATGTTCTCTTTGGGGTTGGTTCACTTATCACAGCCTGTCGCTAACCTATTTTGTCTTTTATTTTTTGCGGAATATTGCACAATTCAATTAATATGACATATCATCCTCGGATTCTTCTACATCTGTTGTGGGACCCTCTACTGCTTTGTCTCTGCAACGGATTAACCGGCTCTTATTTTGGGACCTTTTTTTTTGGAATAAAAAAAATTATTTTGCTACTGATTGATTCTCATTTCTTCGTTTCTTCAACTCAAAGTTTGGGGTTCAAAGATATTTAAGATTGGAGTAAAATTTCAGCTTCAAATTTAAATTTGGCAACTTATAATCCGTGGTCTTTGGCATTTTTTTTTTTTCAAATTTAAGGGGCAAGACTTCATATAACTGAAAATTGGATCATGGGCAGTCTAGATTTAACGAAATTTAACTTTACTCAAGTTTATCTTTATTGAAATTCAAATCATAGTTGCAGGATCTCGACCACTCGCAGTTGAATCCTACGTAACTTTCTTTATTAATATTTCAAAAATCCAGTGATCCATACAAAAAGAAAAATACACTATTGATAGTACACGTTTTTAATTAATTAATTAATTACATATGCAGGCTTAACGTTTAATTTTGACACATTTTTACGCTAAAACACGAAAAAAGGAATTTTCATTAAATAGACATTAATACAAGAAACCGGAGAGACATTCCTAAAGGCAAGACGTTTAGCACAGAAAATATGAAGAGTATTCGTAAGGGGACACCCTGCTTAGCTTGCACCGTTGTCTCTTAGCCGTTGCTGCCTCACCGATCGCATTGATCTTCTTTTGGCAATTGGCATCCATGGACTCCCCCGAGGGTCAAATCTGGTGGGCACGAAATATCTAAATTTGAATTTGAAATTCAAATTCAAATCTAAATAGGTTCAATCAAGTTGGCTAAAATATACACCCTTCAACGACTTTCATTGTTTACTTTCAAGGGACTAAGACTGCAAAATCGTTCAATGAAAACGACCATAAAGGGAGAAATCAGGAGCTACTACGTAGTTTCTTACACAAACACGAAAAAAAGAGGGTCGTAGTACAGATATCTACTTATCTTGCATCACAATAAATGGCAAATTAATCACCCAGTATAATCACTAGCTATTTACCATCCTTCGCTAGAAAACAGCATAAGGGGGCAGGTCCTTCTAAACATGCCAAACCATGCGCCATATGCTGATAGAAATTATGCTTAATAAAATAACAAAGCAAAACAAAAACTATCCTTTTCTGGCATTTTTTTCCCCCCTTCTCTCTGACAAACCAAAATCTATTGAGAGCCAAGGTAGACTGGCCAAGAATCTGATGACCCAGCTGCCATTCAAATGATGAGTGGCCTAGATTCTCCAACAAGCAAAAATCAAATCCGACAACAAACCTGATACAGTGAGATTCTGTATTCCCTAGGGTTAAATTACAGGACTGAGAATTAACAAATTGGAGGGTCAACAAAAGAATCACACCACAAACTATCTGAGATTCCACGACGCAGGAAACCCAATCCTAGATTCCACAAAGCAGGAATCCCAAAAATCAGAGGCACTCTCATTGTAACCTACACCTCTTAGGAGGTGTAACTCACTGTTGTTTACACTGCTAATTTTGGGTCAACTGTTCCACTAGCATTGCCTTCGCCTGTTAGAACATGGTCCGGATCCTGAAGAGAGAAATAAAATTAATTTACTGGTTATATCTATCTAGAAAATGAACAAAACGCATGTGGAGGCAAGTAGGGCAATTACCTCCATTCCCCATTTGATATAGTCTGGGGACTCGCAAGCCTTATATTCATCAACCAAACTCTCAATAATGTCTCTTGATTCGTCAAATTCTGAAAGGTCGTTGTCCTGTCCATGCACATTACACATTGAAATAAGTCCCTTAAGTTACAAGCACTACATATTACAGACTAAACAGCCATAGCATTATAAGATCTTATTCATCACCAATCTGACTGCTGGTTAGATCTTGGAAGTGAAAAAAGCACAAAAAGAGACAAATTAGATTTGAAATGAAACCCTAAACAATTGTCTGTGGCTGGCAACTTACAGCAAACATTGGGAACTTCCTGTAGTTGTCAAGAAAAGCTTGCTTCTTTCTCAACTTCTCATACTGGCTCAAACACTTGCTGAAAAGATGCCGGATACTAGTATGACTTGCCAGCATGAGACCACTGACCTAAAAGATGCAACAAGAACGGCTTTGAGTGCTCCTTTTTTTTCCCATTATAACCTTTCAGTTTATGTGTAATTACTTCCATAACAAGAATGTAGAAAATTAATGCCAACTCAAAAATGTCTCAGGTTCCACATAATCAGTTCATTTCTGAACTATACAAAGATAACCCTCTCCCTTCTATCTTTCCATAATTCCTTCCGAATTTTAATGAAGTTGTGACTCGATCTCAGGTCCTCAATAAGATACCAAGAAATTTAAGCTACTCAATAACTTGAAAATAAGAAGACCTGATGAACAAAGGAACCCCTACCCTATGCGCGGTTTGAACATATGGAGATTTTCTTGACAAAGCAACCTACAAAAAAGCCAAAAAATAAGGATCACATGGCTCTAGATAATTAGAGAAAAAAGGGGATGCAGTAAATTTGGAACTCAGCTGGTTTTACGGATAAGAAAGACCTGAATGCTAGCAGGGCCCCACTCAATAAAGTTAACAAGCTTCCTTTCTCGAATCCTCTGCAAACTTTCATGAACCTGATCATGAAAAACAAAGAATATCAAGCATAAATCCACAAATGTTGGCATAAAAGCTTTGTTAGGGTTACTGCCATATTTGAAGTTTAAGTGCAATGCGACCAACTGATTTCTACACAATGCGAGAAACATAAAGATTTCTACCAATCTTACACCTCTATTAACGTTACCATACCTGAGTAGGGTCCACTTCTCCTTGGATGATGTTCAATATTGATATGTACTTGGCTTGACTAGCTTCTTTTGTCCGAGCATAAGAGGAAACCATAATATTTTTTGTCTGCAAGAAGAGATATTAATGTCAGTGACTCAGTTCAATACCTAACTAGCTAACTCTACCTTTAGAAACTAATTGAAAAGTCTCCTGCCTGCAGAAGTCGTCTCATAACATCCAATACAGTAGTTTTACGAATGACATTTGCCTGCAAAAGAAGACACATTTGCATTAAACAGCCAATATTCTCTTTAAAAACACGAAGGAGAGTAATTCCAAAATCATCTATGTACCATTCACTATTCACCCTTCCCATCCCTTCATTTTATACACATAATTATGAACATAAACTTACCTGGCGCTCCACCGTAAGTGGTGTATATCCTGTCATTAGAAAATGGCATCTCGGTGTTGGAATTAAAGATGCAAGAAGACCAACCAAGTCATTGTTCATGTATCCTGGATATCTCAAAGTAGTTGTGCTGGCCGACATTACGGTTGAAACCAAAGAATTTGTTTGAGCAAAGGTGGGATTAGATAGATGAAGGCGCTCAACAGCAATCCTATTTAATGCAGTGTTATCAAGAACAACAACACAATCAGCATTAAGTGTAAGTCGTTTAAGTGTCAAAAGTGAGTTGTATGGCTGAACCACCACGTCACTAGTTTCCATCTGATTAGGGAACACGCTGTATGTCTGGACCAGTTTTTTGCTGTAGCGATCATTCAGAGTCTCCAACAGATATGAACCCATACCTGCATTATAGTGAATGGGAGTGCTCAACAAGCATTAGCATTTGAAAGGAGGTATCAAATATATGCATACACATTACTAACTAAGCACACCATAGTACTAATGCTATTCATTCAGATTGCTATGATGACTCTTGGACAGTAATTTGAACATAATTTAATTATCTTTAAATTTCTAAGAGCAATCTCATATTACATGGCCAGCTTAACAGGGATCAATCTCACTCATTCCACAAAATCAAAGAATGATTTCAATCTGATCTTTTACAAAACAGAAAAAACACAGAATGCCATACTCAGTCAATTGACTCAAGATTGCTGTATTTAAATATTGTTTAAACATAATTTAATTATCTTAAAATTTCTAAGAGCAATCTCATATTACATTGCCAGCTTAACAGGAATCAATCTCACTCATTCCACAAAATCAAAGAATGATTTCAATCTAATCTTTTCCAAAACAGAAAAAACACAGAATGTCATACTTAGTCAATTGACTCAAGATTGCTGTATTTAAATATTGTTTATCTAAAATGGCTAGCAAAAATACTTCAATATATTAAAACCTTGAACAAAATAAAAATATAAAAGACTAAAGTAAAGTTAAGAAACCTGAGCCTGTTCCTCCAGCAATTGAATGGCACAAAACAAAACCCTCAAGACTATCACTCCCATCTGCCTCTCTGTCAATCATGTCCATTATATCCTCTTCAACACCTTTTCCCTGATCAGAAATTTATAATTCTAAGATTTGAAGAAAAGCTTACAATCAACACCCGAATGTGAAATATGTAAATAAAGGTTGTAATTAACTTGCAAGGTCGGCTTGCCAATGCCTTGTAAAGTATTGCATTAGCTATATGCATGAGTATTAACGTATCCGCTCCGCAGATGATACAAGTCGTTTCCAAAATCCAAGTATACATTTGGCATAAAATTATAGATAAACATTCGAATATAAATTTGGTGCAAAATCATAGATAAAGGTTCAAATATAAATTTGGTGTAAAATAATGGATCATTTCTAGATGACATGTTGTGGAATATCTTGGTCAGAAAAGAAACAGAGAGGACTTTATTACTAATACTATATTTACCATTTTAATTCATAGAATGATACGACTTCTATAATACTAGACCTCCAAAAGTTATCCCTTGCACGATAGCTATAAACATGCAAAACACTAAACAGTTAGAAACGAATAAATTTATAATTGTCTTCTCAAAAGATTATACTCATTTAACTGATCCTTGAAAAATTCGTATGGTAATTACTTGAGAGTCTTTACTCAATTATAGACTAGTAGATTGGAATAACTATCAGACAAATTTTCAGTATTTGCTAAGTTCACATCCGTAAGAAGAAACCCAAAGCCGTTTCTTATCAAACAAATTTCATAACTAATATATATATATATATATATATATCTTTCCTAAGATACATTAACGGGAGACCACTCACTCACCCAACAACCACCTAAGCTAGCCCCAAGTGGTGAACAAATTTCACTATTCATGCACCAACTAAGCATTAAGCTTTCAAAACAAAAAAGTCACCACTGGAAATACTCGCAAAGCATCTATTAAGAATGTTTAGACACCCGAACTGAAGTAAATCCAAGCAACAAACCTGATGGTATCCACTCGCCCAATTGTTTCCAGCACCACCGCCATGGTCCGAAACAAAGATATTCTCGTGATTATACAGATTCCGGTACTCGCTGTTTTGAATGCCATTAATCACCCGGGGCTCCAAGTCAATCAGTAAAGCTCGAGGTATGTAATGCTGATCATCAGCTTGATAGAAGAACACGTCTTTGCGGTCACCACCCTGCGCAATTCCCTTATCAAAACATGCTAAGAGAGCAAAACGAACCTCTAAATTTTTCAACAATTACAGGAAATGAAAGAAAAAAATAATAAAAAATCTCATATTTCGCTTCTCAAGTAAAACAATTTTCCCAGCAACCAAACAAACCTAACCTCATCTAAACCGCAGTCATAAATAAAGTATAAACCACGGGAGTTTCAACCCAGTGGCTCGCGATTTTCACTATTTCATTCTCGAACTTTCTGGAGACCCCAAAAAAAAAAAAAAAAAAAAGTTGCAAGAGTAGGAAGTAAACAGAGAAGAAGGCGTGTACGGACCTGAGTGGCAAAATCTTCGAGAATGCCATCTTTGCTGATCCCGTGCTCGAGGCAGAGCTGCTTCCAGAATTCCATCCCAATCTGGTTCCCGCATTGTCCGACCTGCAGAGTGATGATCTCCCTCGGCATTTTTCTCTCTCACTTTCTCGGGAAAATCTAGGGTTTGCTCGGATCGTGGTGGAAAAGAAATGAGAGAAATCTGGCGCGGAGACTCCCTTTTCTGAAAAAGAAAAAAAAAAAAAAGAACTAAAATTGTAGAGAGGGAAACCAGAACAGAAAGTGTGGTGGAAAAAAAATGAAAGAATCCAGGAAAATTGGGGGTTTTGGTTTGGGGTTTTGTGACTGTGCTACACTCATCTGACAAATTTTTTTATACAAGCAGCCAGTTGAGTGTGTTTGCCGCCGATTATATTTTATTTTCTTCTTTTTTCTTTTCCAAAAAAATATAAAACGAAAAGATGTTGGGCTATTCGGATTAAAAGGAAGGGAATGACTGGGCTGGGTTCACCGAACAGCCCCAGAATTGAATTTGGGCCCTTTAGTAAATCTGGCCTAGAGTTCCAATCAAGAACAGCATTCCTTTGAACTCAAAATAATAATAATAAATAAATAAAGAAAAAAAAGCAAGCTCTCCTAAAACAATAGGGCTTGTTTGGCGTACAGGATTAGACTGAATTGTACGGGCAAGGATATGATTAGACTGAATAATGTTGAATCCAATCTTATGTTTGTTGGATTAAGCAACCCGAAAAATAATCGTACGTTAGGTATCAGATTAGACTAATTGAATTTTTAAAAAAAGAACTCAATATTTAAAACTTAAATTTAAGCTAAAAATATATTTGAAAAAAAAGTGAGACATACACACACACACACACACACGCGTGTGTCCTTCTTGAAAAAATTATTTATTACACGGTTCTATTTTGACTATACATATTGTTGGAACTGTTTTTACCAACTGTCCACGTGTCTTCAAATCGTTGGTGCTGGTCCTACCAACTGTCCACGTGTCCGAACTGTTGGTACTATTCCTATCAACTGTTCACGTGTCCTTGCTATCTTAAGATACTTTTATCTCACTCCGCATCGACGAAGCGGGGGTAGCCACCTGCAAAAACTCTCCGTTGCTTAAGTCAGATATTTACTCCCGAGATTGAATAGCAAATACTGAGTTTATTTTTTTTGTCTCATAAATCGTTCCTCTTTTTTATCTGTCTCTCTATGTATATATATATGTACATGCGTATGTCTGTATATGTCTCTCCCTCGGAGAAATGTATGTCATGTAAATATATATTTCTGGAACCAAGAACCTGCTGGCTCTCAATCTCAGGATCGAGTGTCCTTTTCTTTTCTCATCATGACTTAAATTCTGGAAATCACTGGCCGTGAATACCATAATTTCCTTTGCATCGTTGTGATTTGCTCTCCACCGTCCCCTATGGCACGAGCCTAGCAGGAGCGAGACCCCGACAATCTGCCGTCCTGTCGGGACGGTTCGCCCAATGTGCACACGTACCCAGGATCGTATTGCACGCCTTGTGTGGGTCTGGAGCGGCGTACTGCCCTCAATGATCTTCCAGCAGAAGACACTCGAGGCTTCTTACCCCCAGCTGTTAAGGCAAGAATTTGACTAGGCCGAACCCGTTTAGGGTCTGGGATGGGTTTGACCCTAGCCTGTGACAACCAACGGGCCCAAGTCGTATCACGTGTGACTTATGCGGCATTCAAAGGGCGCTTCTGGACACGTGTCGAACGGTGTGTCCCTTGCCATCCGTTCTGCCATCTAATCATCCATGTAGCGCATGATCTAGGAGTGGTCATCACAATTGCCCCCATTTCCCTATTTGATGGATTTGCAGCCATCAAGTGGGGAAATCATGCCTTTTGTTTGCCAATCTGAAGGGTATGCATGTCTCATTGCCGTCATTATTCCCCAGTTACTGACACTGACGCACGCCAACTCGTACCATGACTTTTTCAAATTTTTGAAATTTTAGTGCTTCTGTCTTCTTTGCACTGTTCTCCTCCAGAGAAGACTTTTCAGCTCATCCTTTATAAAAAGCCGTGCTTGTGCTCATCTCTTACTTTACCAAAATCCCCAAGTATTCCTACTTCCTTTCCTTCAAAATTTCCAGCTTTTTCAAATCTTAGGGTTTCCGAATCTTCCCTTTTCTAGAAACTTTTGCTTTCTTTGATAGCATCCAAGATAATGGCCCCGAACCAGAGTCAGAAGCTCTGTCCCATCACGGATCCTGAGTTGGGCTCATTAAGGAGGCAGCTCTGCTTCCCTGGCGGAGTCACCTTACAAAGGGTCAAGGGCCCGGCGGACTGGTATCTTCACCCCTCCGCCTTCGAAGTCTCCATCGTCTTAGGGAGGAAGCACTTAAATAGCTGCGGTTTCCCCTTCCTCCTCTGGTCCACTAGTTCTTCAACTTGACGGGGATTCACCTGATGCAATTGAACGCCAACGGGGTCATGATCCTGATGGGGCTCTTTGCTCTGTCGGTCCTCCTCAATATGTATATCGACCTGGAGGTAGTCTTCTATGCCTACAAGCTTACCCTCATCCCCAGGAGCTCTTACTCTACTTTCTACCTCCAGTAGTTCCCAGGGCGCCATATTTTCTGGGGCTTGCCGAGGTCGGACAAGTAATGGGATTCTTACTCCAGGTTGTATGCTGTTTGAGGGGCGTGGTGCTCCCCTTAGGTGAATGAGGAGCGTTTCTAAATTCTCCCATTTTTTCTACAATGCGAGTATTGAGTTGTGTTTTGATTTTTAGGTCTGCGTGCACTTTGTCCATTTTTACTCATGATATTTGGCCTCGCGCAGCCTTTGTGGAGGAAAGCAGGTTCGAGCTACGGCTGTCGGCAGGACGGTCATCGTCTTCAGATCCTCTGGGATTATCGACACATTCAGACCGTTCTGAATCCCCAGGTGATGAACATGATGCTGAAGATGGTCTCATATCTCCTCTTTCTGGTGGACACGTGGGTCATCACCAAGCACCTTCAGAGCCAGCTTGACGTTTCGACTCTAAACTAGTTCCACCGAGATGAACAGAGTCGCATCGCCATAGTGGGTCGTCAGATCACAGCCTTGAGCTAGTTGGCAGGTCCCAATGACCTGGTGCCATTGACCAGTCACGAGCTCGAATAGGCAGTGAAGCTCGTGACCGAGGAGTGTGTCAGGTTCTGAAGTGAGGAAGTTGCTGCCTCAAGAGGATTAGGGGTGAGTTCATTTGGTGCCCTAAGGGTTCATCGATCAGGTCGTGGCTGCGTTTTAATTGCATTGCTCGCTCTTGCAGGTCTGGATGTTGGCCCATCGGCAGATCCCTCCCCGGCCAAGGGGAGTACTGTCGCCCACAGATCCCGATCCAATGTCTCCACTAGTCGGCGTCTGGTGGTGTCCTCTAAGGACGAGGCCAGGGGGTAGGGAGTTGTCACCCTAAGAACAGGCTCGAAGGGTCTGTTCGTATATGGAGATGATGCGCTTGAGGCGCCTTCTCCCGAGGCAGGTGGGTCCGTGATTCGGGAAACGCCGGCCATAAAAACCGTGTATGGCAGAGGGGCGCCTTCGAGCCTACTAGGGGAGCTCCCTCCCGTGGGGAAATCGCTGAGTTCAGTGGAGGGGCTCCTAGGCTGAAGTCTTGCCTGTCTTCCCCTCCCCTGGTCTTTATGAAGTAGGATCGTGAAGTCGACCCATCTGGGGAGGAGGAAGGTCCCGCGGGAAAGAGAGGCAAAACTGCCCCCTTTTCAGACAGCGACCATGATGGGGCCACCCTGACCGTTATGCGAAGAAGGAGGTCTGCGTGCAGTGGCCCGTCCGAGCATGTTGGTCAAGACAAGACCGAAAAATTACAAGCAGACAGATCTTCAAGGGAGGTGGATGCCGGGACTGCTGAAGTAGTAGCAGTTGTGGGGGCTTCTTCTGTTGAGGATGCGTCACCTCTAGTTATCGCCGAAGGTACGCTTGGAGATGCTCCGTCCTCTACTGCCCCCACCTCCCCCACTTCAGGAACGTCAAAAGAAGCTGCTGGAGTACGTTTGGCGGAGGGAGAAGATATCCTCGCAGTTGGCGGGGTGGAGTCGTATTCCTCGGACGCGAATGATATTCAGGGAGAGGGTCTAGCCACGAAGTTTGAGTTGGAGGCGCTCTCCCTGGAGATTGTTGGCCTCGTCGCTGGCCGTAGCATTGCACAAGTCTGGCTTATTTAGCCATCATCTCCATACTTTCGGCATCGTTGATGGACACTAACTCCCTTTTTTTATGTTCTACAGCTAGTTACAGTTCAGTCTTTCTACTCTTCTTGTGTCAGGGAGCTGACCAGGCAGTTGGATGCCTGTGCTGCGGCTGCCGAACAAAGCGAGGTCGCCCTTGTTACGTTGAAGGCGGACTTTGACTTATATCGGAGCCTAGATGAAGCTAAGGTCAGCAGCACGGTGGCTCATGCCTTGAGTGTCGAGATGGCCAGACGTGAAGTGCTGGCTGCCAGGTTAGATGAGGTAGTGGAGAAAGTCCAGTCTCTCGAGACTGAGGTTTCGGGTCTGCGCTCAGAGGCCAAGGCTGCTAGGCTGGCCCACGCTGAGCTCAAGGTCAAGGAGCAGGAGCTATAGAGTGCGAAGGCCGAGATGGGGTTGGCTTTCATCACTCGTGATAGAGCCATCGACGAGGCTAAGGAAGCGAGGAAAGCCGAGGTGAAAGCCAAATTAGAGGCCTATTCTCTACAGTGCAGGCTCGACCAGTCCAACAAAGTAATCCGACATCTCTATTTAGATCATTGTAAACTAATGGAAGCTCACGTGGGGCTGACCTGCAAGTGCGGTGAAGACCTTGTTGACACTCTTTTGATCGACTTGTCATAGTGGCAAGCAGAACTGAGACTAGCGGCATTAAAAGATAGGCTGGCAGATGCAGAAAAGCTGAAGACAAGGTACCAGAGGCAGGTGGACATTCTTTCTACGGAGAGCTATAAGTATGGCTGGGAGAACAGGGAGTTCGAGGGCCATGCGGAGGTAGTGACGCCAAATCAGTTCGATGAGTAGAAGGGTATCAAGAGAGACCATTACTCCGTTGGGTACTACATACAATAGTTAGGGGATGAGATTAATATTGTGTACCCTACTGATGTATTGAAGATAGTTGATGAAGAGAAAGAAGGGACCTCTACATCTGCCTCTGTCTCCAAAGAGATTGTCCTTGCTTCCAGTATGCCAGAACAAGCCGGGAAGGTTCCTAGGGGTCAGCCTGGTCCTGACGCTTTAACTGGCGAAGGGTTAAGTGCGGTCATTTTGTCTAGCGACGACTCTGAACCCGATATGCCGCTCCCTACCAAAGTTGGGCCAAGTGCCGAAACTGGCATCGCTCCCTCCGCCGGAGGTAATTAGGGTCCCTCGCTCTTTTGTGTACTCGTAAAGTACTGACTGTGTAGTGTAAATCTGACTCTTATTGCAATCATCTGTTTAGGTAATAAAATGGCATACTTTTTTCACGTTTATCCTGCTTTTCTTCTTCTGTTGCTCACATTTGTGGTTAGGGTCGGACATCATATACGATGCCATTCCTTTGTCAACAGTCTGACCGGCTTCTGGGTCTAGCCCAATCGTATATGATTTGGAGTTATTAGTAAATCCTCTCTATGCTATGACTAATGAGACTAACTCCAGAGATCGGGATGTGAGTTCTGGTTCATCCGGCTCTGAGGATGTATAATTACTGTTATGACTTGTCTTGGCAGAATTTGACCCGTGCATATGGATGGACTTCTCTGACCCTAAATGGGATCACGCCAAGAACCAGCTCCAGGGTATGGTCGATTCTTGCTCAGACCCATTGCTGCAGAAGAAAAGGCTTGGACTCAGCTCTCACCGGGAGCAAACGGGGTTTACCACTCTGACGTATCTTTGTGAGTCCGTCCAAGACCTGTTACTGACAAATAAAGATATCGGGTTTGTGTCTTTGTCGACCACGCATTCTGTAATTTAAGTATCAATAAACAGATTTTAGTTTTGATTTTCATCTTTGTGTCTGGAAGATTATATTCTTGGTGTACTACGTATCTTATTTGGGTCCGCTTCCAATGGACAGACCCTATAGGGTCTACTTCTAATGGGTGGACCCTGTCCCTGTCTATCTTCATCCTACGTATAGCTAAAGTGCCCTCTGGGAAGGGTCTACTTCTAATGGGTAGACCCTAGCTCTGTTTAATTTCGGCTTATGCATGGCTAAGGTGTACTCTGGGGCGGGGGTGTTATCGCTCAGTCCTTCCCCATCGTGCAGGTATTTCTTGAGGGTCGATGACAAGTTTTGTTGCGTAGCCTGTCACCCTTCTATGTTCTCTCGGGTCATCGGCAAGCATTTTATTGCGTGATGTGATTCCCACAGTACGATTTTTAATGAGGTTTGTCAGCAAGCACTTTATTGCACAGCTCATTCCTCTTCGTACTTTTTCTCGGGCTATTGGCAAGCATTTTATTGCTCGATGTGATTCCCACAGTGCGATTTTTAATGAGGTCTGCTGGCAAGCATTTTATTGCACAACTCATTCCTCTTCGTATGTTTTCTCAGGCCATCGGCAAGCATTTTATTGCACGATATGATTCCCATAGTACAATCTTTATTGAGGTCTTCTGACAAGTATTTTATTGCATATCTTATTTCTCATCGTACGTTTTCTCGGGCCATCGGCAAGCATTTAATTGCGCGATGTGATTCCCATAGTACGATCTTTAATGAGGTCTGCTGGCAAGCATTTTATTGCACAGCTCATTCCTCTTCGTATATTTTCTCGGGCTATTGGCAAGCATTTAATTGCCCGATATGATTCCCATAGTACGATCTTTAATGAGGTCTGTTGGCAAGCATTTTATTGCATAGCTCATTCCTCTTCGTACATTTTCTCGGGCTATCAGCAAGCATTTTATTGCGCGATGTGATTCCCATGGTACGATTTTTATTCGTGCGAATAGTTCAAGGGGTCTGGCACTAGGGGCAGACCCTTTTACATAGCAAACTAATGGGTAAATATGTGTAGTAGACATCTCGATTTGTTTTGGAATCGGGATTTTTAATAACACAAGCATTTACATGTGTCTCACACGTAATATTTCTTCAAGTGCTGGGCATTCCACGTGTTGGGTAGGCTCTTCCAAGTCTTGAGTTCTTTTAGGATGTATGCGCCATTGTCGAGTGCTTTGATCACCTCGTAGGGTCCAACCTAATTAGAGTCTAGCTTCGAGGAATTCCCTATTCTAACCTTTAAGACCCAATCTCCAGCGTTGTACCGGCGAGCATTGACTTTCTTTGCGTAATAAGATCTGGCTTGCTGGTGTTGCGAGGCCAGATGGATTAGGGCCATGTTTCTCGTTTATTCAAGGAGGTCTGTGTTATGGCTTAGCTGTGGCTCGTTTAGTGAGGCATCTTTTACCACTTCAGAGCGAAGGGTTGGGAGGCCAATTTTGGTCAGGATCACAACCTCTGACCCATAGACCATGGCAAAGGATGTTCTTCCCGTTGACCTCCGCTCTGTGGTTTGGTAGGCTTACACGACGGCTGGTAGCTTTTCTAACCACTTTCCTTTAGCCTCCTGCAAGTTCTTTTTAATATTGCTGAAGATGGCCTTGTTCGTTGTCTCCGCTTGGCCGTTCCCCTGAGGGTAATTTATAGATGAGAAGCTGAGCTTTATGTCATATAAATCACACAGCTCTTTAAGTTTGGTGTTTTGGAATTGTGTGCCATGGTCAGCATATATCTCTTTCGGGATTCTGTACCGGCAGATTATATTTTTCCAAATGAAGTTAATTATGTCTACCTTATTGACGGTTATGTAGGCTTTAGCTTCCACCTTTTTGGTGAAATAATCGGTGGCTAATAAAACATACCTCCTTCTCCCGAGGATTTTGGGGAGCTCTTCGACGATATCCAGACCTTACTTAGTGAAGGGATAAGGAGTTATGTTTGAATGGAGCTCTTCCATATGTTGGTGTTTCAGGGGGGCGAACCTCTGGCACTTATCGCATTTCTTAACAAACTGGGCCACCTCGGTCATCATGTAGGGCTAGAAGTATCTAGCCGTTAAAGCCTTGTGGGCGAGGCTCCACCAGCCAGAGTGGCTGCCACACTCCCTCGTGGATATCCTTCATCAGCTTCTATGCCTTTATAGGACCTATGCACCTCAGCATCGGTCCCATCGTTGATCTTCTGTATAGTTGGCCCCCCACCATCGAGTATTGGGCAGCCTTCAGTCTGACCGACCTTACTTTTTGGGGGTCTGCGGGCAGGTTCCCCGACACCAGGTATTGGGTGATGGATTTCATCCAACCTTTGTCCTCAGCGTCGGTTGCGACCATGTGGCGCGCGAGGTCCTATGAGAGGTCTCTCATGTTTTCGCCCTCTAGTAGAATCTCCTTGTGTTCAGTCGTCCCCCCAGTCATCGCACTTCTAGTTAGCTCGTCGGCCTTTCAGTTCATCTTCCTGGGTATATGTTCGATATCGAAGCTGCTAAAGCGGGCTTTCGCCCCCATTACCCTAGAGAAGTACCTGTGTAATCTTCGCTCTTTTACTTTGAAGTCTTCCCTGTCCTGACCCATAATCAGCTGTGAGTTAGTCCTTACCGCGATGTTCTCTACTCCGAAGTGCAGAGCTAGCTTAAGGCCTTGCAGCAGTGCCTCATACTCTGCCTCATTGTTCGTTGCTTGGAAACCAAGCCTCAAAGCTTTCTCTACCCTGAGTCCTACTGGGGTCTGCAGAACTATTCCAATATCTGACCCCGAGGCGTTTATGGATCTGTCGGTGTAGAGGGTCTAGGTTGAAAGGATGTGAGCCGGAGGCGTCTGTGGCGGGTTGCATGGCTCGCTAAAGGACTGGATTTCTACTAGGAAGTCTGCCATGATTTACCTTTCTTCGCTACTCAAGGCTGGTACTCGATGTCATATATCCCCAGCTCAATAGCCCATTTGGTCAGCCGTCCCGATAGATCTGGTTTGGCCAAGATATGCTAGATAGGGTAATCTGTATACACCGTGATTGAGTGTGTCTCGAAGTATTGCCTCAATCTTTTATTGGCATTGACCAGAGCAAGAACCAGCTTTTCTGCGATATTGAATCGTGTCTCCGTATCTAGGAGTATGCGGCTTGTATAGAACACCAACTTCTATTTATCGTCTTCCTCGATAAATAATACAGTGCTAATTGCTACTTCAGACACTGCCAAATAAGTGTATAGGCGTTGTCTTTCCGCTGGGGAAGCTAGGATAGGCGGGCGACTTAAGTACTACTCTGTCAGTGCCTTATTCTACTCCTCCCCCTAGACAACTGGAGAGCTTTTCTTTATATATTGGAAGAAAGGCTTATACCGGTCGGACATTTAAGAGACAAACCGGCTGAGTACGGCTATCTTCCCGGTTAGGTGCTGGACTTCTCTAATGGTTGAAGGCCTTTGTACATCTGCGATTGAGGATAACTGGGTCGGATTGGCCTCAATGCCTCTCCTGCATACGATGTGCCCCAGGAACTGGCCGGAGGACACCCCGAAAGTGTATTTCTTAGGATTCAGACGCATTCGATAGTACCTTAGAACTTAGAAACATTCGTCCAGATGCCCCAGATGGTCCGAAGCTTCTTTGCTCTTCACGACCATATCGTCGATGTAGACCTCCGTCGTTTTCCCCAGTAGCCTGATGAATATTTTGTTCATGAGCTGCTGGTAGGTCGCCCCCACGTTCTTCAAACCAAAAGGCATGTGTTTGTAGCAGTATAGACCTCGCTCCGTAATGAATGCCGTGTGGATCTGGTCTTCCTCGTAAAAAGGGATCTGGTTGTATCCAGAGTAAGCATCTAGGAAGCTCATCCTGTCAAATCCTTCCGTCGCATTAACTATTTGATCGATCTTCGGCAGAGGAAAACTGTCCTTCGGGCATGTCTTGTTCAGATTGGTAAAATCTATACAGGTCCGATCGTCACTGCTCTTCTTCTTTACCACCACCAGGTTGGAGACCCAGCATGGGTATACACACTTCTTGATTAGGCCGTTTTCCAACAGTATCTCGACCTCTTTGTTGATCACCCTGTTTTTCTCCAGTGCAAATCTTCATGGCTTTTGTCTGACTGGGGGAAAGTTGGGGTCTATGTTCAGACGGTAGTAGGCGTGCGTGGGGTCTATTCCAGGCATGTCATTATGGGACCACGCGAAGACATCCTCATTCTGCCTGAGGAATTCCAACAGCTCGCTCCTCTCCCTTTCGGACAGCAAGGCCCCAATCAAGATTTCTTTTCCCAGTCCTACCTCTTTCAAAGGGACTGCTACCAGCTCCTCAATCGTGGTTTCTGGCTTGTCAGACTCCTCTTCGATCTGCCTTATATATGCTGGCAGGCGGTCCTTTGACTGCTATTGGCCCCTGTTAAGACATTCGCTCTCCCATCAGTTCCCTTCAAGGCGGTCAAAAAACACTTTCTTGCAGAGGCTTGATCTCCCTTAATGTCTATCGTGTAAGCGTTGTCCTTAGACTAACACCTTAGGACCTGGTAGAGGGTGGAGGCGACCCCATGCATGGTGTGGATCCATCTCCTCCCTATAATGGCGTTGAACGAGGACTGGCAATCGATGACGATGAAATCTATATCTAGGCACCTCTCTGCAGCACAAACCTTCAAAGTCACGATACCCAAGGGGCTAGCCCTACTACTGTTAAAGGCGAATAGTAGTTGATAGATCATCTTGAGCACGCTCCGGCTCAGACCCATGTTTTCGAAAACGCTGAGGAACAAGATGTCGATGCTACTTTCGCCGTGGACCAGGACCCTTCCCACCATCACGGAGTCGATCTATAACTTGATTACTAGGAGGTAGTCATGAGACAGGCGCACCGTGGCCAAATCCTGCTGGGTGAAAGTGATGGGGGTGGTTAAGGCATAGCTCTCCCCCGTCATCAAGTGATTAACGGAATGCCTCAGGTCTCTCAAGCGCTTCACTATCTCTTCAGCCCTTTTCTGGTGTTTTTCCTTTTCTTCCTGACTCTGGGTCGGCTCTGGTCTGCCCACAATCGTCAGTATTATCCTCAAAGCCTGCTCCCCTGACCCGGAGGCCTAGGTCTGCTTTCCCTTTTCTAGCCCGTTGGCATCCTCCTTGGACTGGCTTTCGTTCACCTTCATATATTGCTTTAGCTTGCTAGCTTGGATCGCCATCATAACCTGCGCGTAAAGGCTGCGAAAATGGATGATGTCGTATCCGTGATCTCCATGGAACTAGCAGTACTTGCTCTTATTCTTTATATGGTCAAGAACATTGGACCTAGGGGGATCTTTAAAAAAGCACGTGTCTTTATTCTGGAGGTAGATCATGTCAATCGGTGTATTGAGCTCGAACTTTGGTAGAGAGTTTTTAAACATTTTTGTCCTCTTGTTGCTTTCTTAATTGGCTTAGGACCAGGCTACCTGCTTCAGAGCCAACTCTTGGGCTGGCGTAGGCCTCTTTACTACGCCGATGCTGTTGTTATTATCGCAGAGGATTTGGGTTCTTTCTGGTAGATCTCTAGCACCCTAAATACTTCTTCTGATTTTGCCAGGACGTCGACCATGTCGTATGGTAGATTTAAGAGCTGGTGGTCTGACAGCATCGATCCTGGCTGTAAACCCCTGATGAAAGAGCTCGCGGCTTGGGTCAAGTCGGCGTTGTGCACTAAAGACATCACTTCCAGGAAATGCGACAAGTATTCCCTTAGGGACTCATTCGCGGACTGCTCCAACCAGTCCAGGTCTCATATAGTCTTCTACTACTTCTGGGCACTTGCGTATTGCTTCAGAAAAAGTTTGCAAAAATCTTCCAACCCATTTATAGACTTCTCCGAAAATTGCCTGAACCATAACAAGGCTGGTCCTGCTAGGGTGGTGGAGAAGACTTTGTAGATCATGGCTTCGTCTCTAGTTTCCAGGGTCATCTTCTGCTGGAAATGATATATGTGGTCGAGGGGTTGGTCTTCCCTTCGAACGGTCTGAAAGTCGGGATCGTGAAGTCCTTTGACTTGGGCTCTAGCACCCTAAATACCCCTTCTGATTTTGCCAGGACGTCGATCATGTCGTATGGTAGATTTAAGATCAGGTGGTCTGACAGCATCGATCCTGACTGTAAACCCCTGACGAAAGAGCTCGCGGCTTGGGTCGAGTTGGCGTTGTGCATTAAAGACATCACTTCCAGGAAACGTGACAAGTATTCCCTTAGGGACTCATTCGCAGACTGCTCCAACTGGTCCAAGTCTCGCATAGTCTTCTACTACTTCTGGGCACTTGCATATTGCTTCAGAAAAAGTTTGCAAAAATCTTCAAACCCGTTTATAGACTTCTCCGAGAATTGCCTGAACCATAGCAAGGCTGGTCCTGCCAGGGTGGTAAAGAAGACTTTGTAGATCATGGCTTCATCTCTAGTTTTCAGGGCCATCTTCTGTTGGAAATGATATATGTGGTCGAGGGTTAGTCTTCCCTTCGAACGGTCTGAAAGTCGGGATCGTGAAGTCCTTTGATTTGGGCTCCAGTTGAATCCAGTCAGTGAAGGCTTTTCAGTTGATCCCACACACAGTTTATTCCGTCAGATCGGCAGGGGTTTGACTGTGATGGTCCCTGAGTCTTTTACTCAGCTCTGCCTTCATCTCCTATTTCCAGTCGGGGAGCACATTTTTCGGGTCCTTCTGGGGTCGTCTGCCCACTGCCATTTCTGCTCGAAAGGGCCTTGTCTGGCTTTATTGTTCTCTTTGTATCCGCGATCTAGATGGAGTGGGGACTTCCCTTGGATGTTGTTGGCCCATGAACTCCTGCTAGACCTCTTCGTTAAAATCCTCCCTTTGCCCGCTTCTGGCCTCGCTTACCAATAGCCCCTCAAGGTGGGCATTGTCTCTACGAACTTCGGCGACCTCATTTTTTAAACCCAGGATGACCTCATGAGCCATCTCCACCTTCCTATTAGCTTCTGTCAAGATGGCAGGCATTTGGTCCAGCTTTTATTCCAGACTAGGTCGCGCTCCCAGGGAACTTTCTTCGACGGCAGACGCGTGCTTCTCTTTGTCATTCTTGAGGGTGCCATCTGATGTTGTATGGCTTTTTGTTCGGGGAGAGTGCGGTCGTAAGACTCTTACTCTTTTTCTCGCGCACTTGAATTCCCACAGATGGCGCCAAACTATTGGAACTGTTCTTACCAACTGTCCATGTGTCTTCAAATCGTTGGTGCTAGTCCTACCAACTATCCACGTGTCCGAACTATTGGTGTTATTCCTACCAACTGTCCACGTGTCCTTGCTATCTCAAGATGCTTTTGATCTCACTCCGGATCGACGAGGCGGGGGTGGCCACCTGCAAAGATTATTCGATGCTTAAATCAGATATTTACTCCTGAGATTGAATAGCAAAGACTGAGTTTATTTTGTTTTTGTCTCATAAATCATTCATCTTTTTTATCTATCTCTCTATGTATATATATGTACATGTGTATATTTGTATATGTTTCTTCCTCGGGGAAATGTATGGCATGTAAATATATAATTCTGGAACCGAGAACCTACTGGTTCTCAATCCTAAGATCGAATGTCCTTTCTTCATCATGACTTGTTCCAAAAATTACTAGCTATAGTTACTGTAATTTCCCTTGCATCGTTGTGATTTGCTTTCCACTGTCCCCTGTGGCGCGAGCCTAGCAGGGGCGAGACCTCGACAACTCGCTGTCCTGTCGAGACGGTTCATCCAATGCGCACACTTACCCAGGATCGTATTGCACGCCCTGTCTAGGTCTGGAGCGGCGCATTGCCCTCAATGGTCTTCCAGCGGAAGACCCTCGAGGCTTCTGACACATAGCTGTCAAGGCAAGAATTTGACTGGGCCGAATCTATCCAGGATCTAGAATGGGTTCGGCCCTGGCCTACGACAACCAACGGGCCCAAGTCGTATCACATGTGACTTATGCGACATTCAAAAGGCGCTTCTGGACACGTGTCGAATGGTGTGTCTCCTGCCATCCGTTCCGCCACCTAATCGTACACGTAGCGCATGATCTATGAGTGGTCCCCGCACATATCATTCAATATGCTTGTTAAACAAGAAGTTTAGTTTCAAACTCTACATTTTGCTTTTCAAGTCTAGTTATTTTCATATCCAGTAGTATATATACGAATAAATATATATTCATTTTTTTTTGAAAAGAACAAATACTTATTTTTCTTTAAAACAAAAAAAAAACCATAGAAAATTAATTGATGGGAAGCCCCAATTTCCTAAATATAGCTATATGCTTTTATACAGCTTCAGAGTGCTCCAAATTTGTCACAAGTGTTATGACATATTTGATGAACAGTTTAACTCACATCAGTTCATCCTTTTATCCTTAATGATTTGTGTTAGTGTGTCCATTTTCAAGTTATATCGATCAAACTTCAAAACCCATCTCTCACTTCCAAATATTGTCATCTTCAGACGGTGAAGAAATTGAAAACAGTAACACTGGTACTGCTACAAAATCCAGAAGCTTACGGAGAGTTTCATCCTCTTCTTCAAAGAAATCATCATCATCTTTCACATTGTCAAAAAGCAGTTCTACCACTCCTTACACTACCAATAGAACCATGGAAGAGGTGTGGAAAGACATTAATCCCTCTTCTCCCTCCGAGAGTACTACCACCATTATTGCTACCCTTCAACCAATCAGAACCCGCCACACTCCCACCTCAGCTGCCCACTTCCGCAGCATGATCTTTCAAGACATTATCCGTAGACCCTTTTGCAATGACCCCCACCGACCACCATGGTTGCCACTTCGATCTTGCCACCAGTACCGACAACTCTGTACGGCCCTTCTGCCACTGTGTCTCCCCTGCCTCACCCTGCCACTGCTCTGAGCTCAAACTCGGGCAATACGGAGCAGTACGACGACCTAACGATGAGTGGTGCGAGCTCAATAATGTCGAGCAGTGAACGTCCCCAAGAGGAAGTGGGGTTGGCCTTGCAGGGAAGGGTCATGGATGATAAGGGGTTGTCAGATTTTTGGGGTTAATGGAAAAATAGTCTAGCTCTGCTCGCAGGATAAGTAATCCTACCTTTTTTCAGTTGGGATAAATAATCCTACAATACAGGACTATTTTCAATTAAACAGATTATTTGTCCGGTCAAATATTTTCCTCAAACATGTAATTTAGATTATTTATTCTAATCCCGTATACCAAAGAAAATAAATAATAGGAAATGAAAGAAAATATATAAAATGGAATGGAAAAATCCATTCCATAATTGTTTGGTACGAGAAAAAAAAAAAAAGAAAATTAACTTGTTTAAAAGTGATTATTTTATTCTTAATATAATAATTTTAAAAATTAATATACAAAATTAATTTGATAAATTTATTATTATCATGGGCTAAAGTATTTTTTTTTTTACTTTTCTCTCAAATTTAGAGTAAAAAAATTTTGTGAGACTCATCTTACTTTTTTTTCTTCCCCTTTTCTCCTTCTTCTTCTCTCTTTTCTTTCCTACCTAACAACTAAATTTTCTCATTTTCCCTCCCACTATTTCCTTCCTCTCTTTTCACTTCTAATAAACATAACCTTAATTGTTAAATAAGAGCTGAATTAAATATAAGGGGCTATACTTGTATCCAAATTGACATAAAAGCACTATTCTTTACGGTAAAAAGACTAAATTAGACAAATTAATAAATTATAAGATTAAACGTTAATTATATCTCATTTCTCAGTACGTTCTTCAAGTGAACTTTTTTCCCCCTTTCTTTATACTCCTCCTTGAATCTCTCCCACTAATCCAAAAATTAGTCTATCACATGTTTATTTTTCACTCTTTTCTTTATTTTCCATTATTTTCTTCTTCTTTTTTTTTTTTTTGCCTTAAGAGTTTTCGTTTCTGTTTTTCCTTTTATTTAGGTTACATGTCATCGTATTTATACCTATTATTTACTTATTTTTGCTATGATTTTTTACATTCCTTCTCTTTATTGATTGTGTATGAGTTTTTTTTTTTTTTTTTTCTTGACATGTGTTCATTTCCTAGGTGTGGTGACACTATGAATTTAGAACTGCCCACGATCATTTCAATAAATTAGATCTTTTATTTGGTTTTTTTTTAATGGTAAAAAGATCATATCTTACTAGAATTATTTATTATCATTTCATTTTTTAGGCTTGGTTTTTTGTGAGTTTTGAAGGTGTGGGATGTTTTACAATAAATTTTCTTTTATGTCTATATTATCGTTTGGTTTAGTTTTTTTTTTTTTTTGAAAAAAAAATTCAACCTTTAAGTAATAAAATTATTTATTATTCATTTGTTTCAGAAAAAATTTTCTATAATAATTTTGGTTTTGATTTTGATTTTTTTTAATATAGTTTCTTTTAATCCTTAATGGGGTGTTTTAATTAAAGTTCGTTTTCACATGTGTAAGCATATGGGTAAAGTTGTATTAAAAAGAACAATTGGAGGAGGAAGGGGTGCTTTTATCTCTAATGGGTTGCAAATATAATCATCCTTAAATATATAAGAACCAAATAGTGTTATCCCAAAATTATCCTTCACACAATATTAAATTTAAATGTTAAGAGATAGTGAAAGAATAAAGAAAAATTGCAAAAATAAAAGTTCCCTAATAAAAAATGATGTAAAATCTAACACACAGCACCGGCAAAGGTTAAACTTCAAGCCCAACAAATGATACTCAATCTAATTTCCTCTTTGTTTTTTTTTGTTTTTTTCCTTTTGGTTAACTCAATAAGGAATCACTAGAACATGGGAAAAAAAAAACTGTTGTAATTTGGTTTTATGCAACCTAAACCCTATATTTTGGTTTCTACAAAAATTTAACACCACATTTTGAATTCAAAAAATTTGTATCCTTTATTTATAGGATAACACTATATGTCCCAACTTTTGTAATATATTTTTTGTACTAATACATGTGATCTATAAATTATCATCATCTAATTAGTGCATTAAAATTTACTACAAATATATTAAGCATTATCACTAATTAAGTGGTAATAATTCATATGCTTGTATTAAAAATTTGGTACAAACGTTGTTACATCAAGCATTATCCTTATCTATATTATGATAAATTTATTATCAAAATTTTGTGAATCCAGTCTTAGGTTGATTTATTATTGTTTCCAAACAATTAAAAATTTATAAAAAATATCGATTGAACTAATATAAATTGGGCAAAGTACGGACAGAAGATACAAAGTCTTTTAATTTCAAAATATGAAGTTATTTCTTTTTTTTTTTTACAAAACCAAAATACATGATTTAAATTGCATATAGGGTCAAACTTCGAGGTTTTTTTTTTTTTTTTCAGTAATCCTTCCTTATTTGAGAAATTTTATTGGGTGTCAGATGCTTGTTTTTATATTTGGTTTTATAATAAAAGAGAAATTAACATATCAATTTATAAAATGTAGCTTTTTGTAATCATTATTTTCACTTTGTTTATGTCCGTACATGTTAGTACTATTGATGTATCAATTGAATTATTGAATAATTAATTAAAAAAATTTACAAGTGATTTGTCCTTTATATTAATGAATAGTATTTATTCTGAACTTTTTTTTCTTAATTTTTAAGGGTAAATTGCAAAAATAAAATATAAATATACTATGACGTTAGAATATTTTGTAATTTAAATTTTAAAGTACGAGATTTGCAAAATAATATACTGATATTAAAAGTTTCTAAAAATTAATAATTTTTTTGAATAATTTTAACAAATAAAAGACAATAATACCTTCAATATTAAGAAGAAGATTAATGGTTAATTCAATTTTAATTAAGGGTACTTTTATCTTTTTGTTATAAAGTAGTCAAAATGTCATTTTAAAATAATAATTATTCTTAATGTCGGATATTATTTTGTAGGATTCAAATTTCAATTTTAAATTGTATAACACCTGAACTTAAGTGGTAAGTGTTTTTTTTTTTATTTTTTATTTTCAATTCACCGTAATTCTAATTTATAGAAAGCTCAATAAATCTAAAATAGTATTCAAGTCTTCCAAGTTCCAACCTCGGATTCCACATTGTCATAATGTGCAAAGCTACTAGTCAACTTATAAACATGATTCGGAGTCCGTGAACTAGATGTATAACGTTTGTCAGTGCGAATGTACAGATTCTATCTATTAGCACATCGATATGATTAGTGAGGACGTTTCATCAATTTCAATTAAAGCAGTATAAATAAAACGTAGCTAATTGGATAACTCTCCAGATCTCCACCAAAAATTAATGATTTAGATTTTAGTAATAATAGTGATTTTGTTTTCTTTTTTCGGGTGTCTAATCAGTTGGTAAAATACTCAAGAGTGTAGCTGTTAATGCTTGATCACGAAAAGCAAGTTGGTAAAATATTGAAAGAAAAAGTTGATAATTCTTATGTAAAGTAAAAGTAATAATCTGCAAAACCATAAATTCTTTCCCCTTTTTTTCTTCGTAAATTTGCTCATGTATTCGTTAACTCTCCAATTTTTTCAGAACAAACTGCCAAAATCACCATATTCATGTTGTTAAACAAAAATAAAGCCACAACCTGAAAGGGCAAGGTAAGAAGAAAATGCCGTAAATATTAAGCTGGGACCTGGGTGCATTAATTTTCATTAATTATCACCAACTCATAACATCATATTTATATCACACCACGCCTTAATTAGTAAATATTCAAATCGCACTACATGTGATCAACAAAAACCTTAAGAACTAACTTGTACATCAAAATTACAACGCCATGAAAACCATAGTACAAAAAAAGAAGGAAAAAAAAAAAGAGACTAGAAGTAGAGGGTATTCATCACACACACACACACACACAAAAGTAGCAAGTAATTAATTAATACTTAATTAGTGAAGCCACAGGAAGGCTCCCATTGCAAACTTCCTCTTTTGTTCAACATCACCAGAGATTGGGAGTCCATACTGCTTAAGCAAACAGTCTATCTTCCACTCCGGCATGGTCTCGTAGTCACCTCGTGTGTACCTCGGGTAGTGCAGCGGCATCTGAAACTGTCCGCCGCACCCCGCCTGCCCGTTGGCGGCTCCGCCGACCCCTCCCGGTGCCCGAGCCACCGATTCCACTCCTCCTCCGCTCATATGTTCTTTTTTCTTATTCTTATTCTTTAGTTTGCTATACATATATATAATATGCTTTTGTTTGGACTTTGTTAATAAATTGCTAATCTCATCACTCTCTTACACCAAAGTGTGTGATCGCCTTGGATCCTAACATTGTAGAGGACAATAGTTAGTTGTAACATTCATTTAGTTGTAACATTCATGCAAGGGTGGGCTATTTATAGAGGTTACTTTTTATTTTTATTAATTATTATTATTGTTATTATTTTCTTCTTATTGAACCGGAGAAACAGAGGGAACGTAAGGACAAAAATATTGGAGAGGTGTACATACTTTGAATATTTTCTTTCTGAAAAAACAATGTAAATAAATGTCTTTTCTTTTGAAAATATATATTATAATAAATTAATAGAGTACACGGGGCTTACCACATCACTATTAGTATTTTATTTATTTCTCATGGCACTCTATCACCATTGGGCGTATCGATGAGCTTAGAACAATACAATAAAGAAGTATTTGTGAATATTAGTCTACAAGATGCGCTTTTGCTTTTTTCTTTTTATAATAATAATAAACTAGAAGATGCCACGTTTAGCCAGGTAAATCTTGGATACAATGTATTAAAACCGTTTGGTAATGACAAATTATTTTTCTTTTTTTCCTTTTTTCTTTCTAAAAGAATATTTTTAGCACCACATGCTATATATAGATTTGTTGAACCCATAGATTAGTGGATCGAACTTCTGCCACTAGTGTCAGTGATTATAAGTGATAAATGATAGGTAGGTTATTGCTTTTTTCGACAATTCATTTAATTAAATCAGTTACAAAATATAAATAATTATCTCCATATTATATGTTTTTATTTGTAAGTTAATGTATCAAAATTGAAAAAAGAAAAAGACAGAATCTAGTGGTAACTCGTAATATTGCTCTAAGAATATCAGTCGCACGTACCCTTTCGTGTCCACAAGCAGCAACTTTGAAAGTGGCCAATGCTACACACTGACTAGACTATATGTACGTGACTTAAACGATGTCATATTAAGCAAAATTTAATTGGGTAGCCGTGATATTATTGTCGCTAATTTTAGTTGGCCACATAGCGATCGAACCCCACCAGCTGTTCCTTTCATTTTAGCATAGTTCCCATTGAAACACTCACTTTATGTGATTAATTTCGTCAAATGGTTTGTATAATATGCCATTTTTACATGTCAAATTCTTCGAGTGAAAGATCAACAAAATGATGAAAACAGCGAACATGTCACAAATTATTTGCTTCTAATAACCAAGCAATTTGAGAATTTTCATGGTGTAATTGTAAAAACCCGGAATTTTTTAGGGTAATTTGGACATTTTACCAATTTTTCGGATAAAATATTGTGAGGACTAATTTGCAAAAAATTTGTATAGAGGGACTAAATTGTAAATTTTGGGGGACTAAATTGACAGAGATTTGAAATTTTGGAGACTTATGTGTAATTTTTGAAAAATTGCACAGCCCTATAAGTTTGGGCCACATGGCCCTGCTCAACCAATCTCCTCTCTTCTTCTCTCTCTCTCTCTCTCCGAAAATCTCTTTCTCTCTCCTCTCTCGGATCCCACTCGGCCTCAAACCGGTCCCGTTGGATTCGTATCGTCGCAAGGATCATCAAGGTATATATATCTCAACTCCATTTTGCCCGGATTGAAAGTTGCCATTTTTGGGCATTTCGAGTTTATGGTTGTTGTTCTCGATCCGGCCGTTGGATTGTGTTTTTGACTGCATTTTTGGAATGTACTCAGAAAATGGAGAAGTTTGATATATATATATATATATATATATATATTGTGTAGTTTGGTGATAGACACGAGAATCGAGATCGGACAGTCGAGATTTTGTCTCGTTTTGCGTGCCACCGGTCCGGTGTGGGCGCGGACCCGAATTGGACAAATTATATGTCTAACCTAACTATTTTGGGTGCTAGGAATTCAGTGAAGAGGTCCGTTCGTGGAATTGAAGCTCCGGTGAGAAAGTTGGTTTTTCGCACGAGGACGATCGATGGCTTGGAATTGGTTCCTGACCCTCCGGGCATCAACGACACCTTAAGGACTCAATAGTGTGGTGTCGCTATTCTGTTGAGGTAGGGGTTTAGTTACCTTCGTTTTATACCATTTTTGAGTTAAAACTTATTTTCTGCAGCATATAAGAACAAGTGTGTTTTTAATGATTTGAATTATATGTGATGGAATCTGGTTATGCGATATATATTGTACTGTTTTGAGAATTTGCTGTGTGCAGGTTATTTTGGGTATATCAAAAATAGGGCCATTATGCTGCCCGTTTTTCTATAAAACCCTATTATGCATGTTTTACTGAAAAACCAGAGTATAATAGTTTTTACACTTCAGTTTTGTATTGCACGTATCATAGGATCATACATGAGCACCGTGTTAGCATCGTGGGTTTTACAGTGTGGCGCTGCGTGCCCTATTGTCGGTGAAAGTCCGTAAACTCGCGCGAGGTCTTGTTATTTCTGATTACTCCCCATTTGGCAGGTGTAGGCAATTCGGTTTTCCCTCCAGGTTTGGTAGGCGACATATGGGTGTCCCCTCTGGGTATGGGCTTAAGTATCAGGCAGGCTGTTAGGTACACTTAGTGCCATCATTCTGGGTTTTCACAGATGAGAGGATGTGAGCTCATGGATATAGGTTGATTTGCGTCATGTGCATATGGAGTGATATATGGAGTGATGGTTTTGATTACACTGTTATATGTATTGGCTCCCGGTCTGGATTATATATATATATATATATATATATACGTGTGTGTATATGTTTTGGATTTGAACTAACTATGCAGGAGATTCCCATCACTGAACTATTTTTTCCCGAGGTAACTATTTTTCTACTGGGCATTGTATGCTCACCCCCCTACCTTCCTCCTCAGGTGGTGTCCAGTGCGATATTGGTGATCAAAAGGAGTAAGAGGTCATCCTGATTGCAGTTTGTCTCTTGGTAATGCTAGGAGTTTGTTGTCGTAGTCTTTGGACTATTTGGATTTTGTGTTAGCATTGAACTAAAATTACTGCTTTCTATTTTGTCTGCAAACTTATGTATACCATTCTGGTATTTGACTTATATTGTGGATGATGATGATGATGAGTTTTGTAATTAATTTCATGTTTTTAAGTAGTTGTTCAATTTATGTTTGATGGTGTTTACGAACTGTAGGAGTGGTTCACGATATAAAATTCTAATTATTTTATTTAAATGAACTGTTTTTATAAAAATTAAAACTTTTGATACTTTTCAAATAAATTAAAGAATTTCCAATTTTTGTGAAATTTCCCAAATGCTATTAGACCGGATTTTGGGTCGCGATAGTAATAACTATTTCGCAGCTGTACAAATATGAATGATATATATATGTCCTCGAGAATTTGTGGTGCTTATCAAAACTTCCTGCACCCAACGCAGACCCAAATAATTCACACATGGAGTTTGGGCCCTTCAAAACAGATCCTCCATTATTATTATGTACTTGCTTCAAACTATCAAAGCCTTATATTTCCTGCAAACACAAGGGACACCACGGAAATATACATATATAAACAAACTTTTTGTTATTTCGGCTTTTGAGTCTTGGAACAGCAAACCATATCATATCCAAAGTGAGGAGGGTATATTTAATAAGTGGGTGAAAGAAAAAGACTGCAAGACTCGTTTTTTTTTGTTTTTTCCCCTTAATGCTCGAGCAAGACTTCCTGAAGTTGGATTGAATTTGATCTGCTAGGCCATGTCCATTGAACGCAACCATTTTCCTTATTAACTTATCACTTGTCCACACATTTAGTCGGTGGAGTATGAGCCACAGAAAGCAATTTTTCTTAATGTATAATGATGTTCATTCTTTTTTCCAAAAAAAAAAAAAATGATGTTCATTCTTAAAAGGGATTGGTTACATGATATATAAACCAAGTTGCACTGTGGCAGTCCTCTCATTAATTATCGACACCACTCACTTCATTAATAATGGAATTCTTCAAAACTAACCAACCGTGGTTGATGACATAAAGAAAACTGGCAAGAAATTGAGGCCACGGATGGTGGCATCACTTTAGACTTTCTGAATACGTGGGGCAGTAGGAGGCACACAAAATCAATAGAAAGATTTTGTGGTTTTCAAGAGAAATGAAAATCACTTAACAAACAAATTAGATTTCACAAATTCTGATTATAAAAGGATCTATGGTGTCTAACTTTACACAACCAACAGATTTCTTGTAATTTGTCTCAATGAAAAATCATACCAAATCCCACCACATAACGATATTTGTTCATCGTTCCTATTATTATCTAAGTTATGTTCATTATTCCTATCAATTCATACTCCATATTTACAAATTTCTCATATATATATGTTTAAGTTTCCAATTCATTAGATATTTTTAAAATAATAAATATGTGCTTATAATAAAATTTTCCTTCCTTTTTCTACTTGAATTCAAACAAGAGAAACAAAATCCCCTAATTTTTTTTTTTCTTTCCATCCTAACATCCATGTTCAAAACAAGACCGAAAGAATAGTCAATGGCAACTAAATTGAAGCCGATGATGTCGTTTGATACGGTTCAATTACAAGTCCAACTCCCTTATTACCTGCGTGTTTTAGTTTCAAATTGTGCAAAATCCCAGTACTGACCACCAATTCACATGTTTTCAGCCAATCAATTTCCTAACATTCTACATTTTGCAATAACCCTATTGGAGGAGCAGAATGCATTGAATTGGTCTAGTTTTGGTACTTTTGGAGGATTGCACGTTACAGTTCAACTTCCAAAATAAGAGCCCCGCAGTGAGTGGCACATTTCATTTGAGTATAGCCTCATTCTTTTTTCCCTCGAAAAGTTCAGTTAATGTCGACGAAATATACTATATTTCTTTATAAAATCTTATATTTATTGAAATTCTAACATATACGGTTCCTTTTCAAAAATAAATAAAGGAATATTAATTTAGTGTCCTGTTATTTTGATATCTATTTATATAAATAAAGGATAAATAAAACAAAGGTCTCTTTAAAAAAATAAAATAAAACTAATGTCAAATAATTGTATTATGTTTTCAATGATTTAGTCCTATATTGCACTAAACATAATGCTTTACTTATTAATCCAAGCTTAGCTAATAAGTCAATTTAGTCTAATTCAGCCAAGCATGCCAAATATGATCATTCATAAAATTAGGGTTTCAAGAAAACTAATATATCGCAAAAACCGAACGTCTCATGTATTGATACACACACTCCATGAGTCTTAGACTAACTGAGTTAGTCTCAGTTGTCAATTTCATGATTATTTGTTATATTTTTATTAAAATATAAATATTTCAATAAAGTCTAGATATCATAAATGAGATTGAAAAAAATAATTATGTTACTACTTGCTACTCTTCCAAGCGTAATGGTAGAAGTGCATAGCAAAACAAGGTGTGCTAAGTGTAATTTCCCGAAAAGTAATTCTAGAACCATACGTACAAGTAAATAGGCGCGCAAGAAAATTTGAAATCCCGTTAGAACCGTTAACCAACTCATTTCCAATATTTGTAGGCCAAATATCGACACTCGCGGGAACATTTCCACACAAGAGCCGCACATGAAGGACCATCGTCATTTACTAACAACAAACATATCTAAAAACTTCCTATCAAGTTCCTCTAAAATAAAAAAAAAATAAAAACTTCCTATCAAGAAAGAAAATCACCCAGAAACACATTTTCCCGGAAAAAAAATTTCTCCATTCTTGTGCATTCCTGCTGGTTTGATTTCCACTTAGGGGAGAATTAGTATGCTCCTCTCCCTCTTTGAACGATGCATTAGTAGATTTCATTAACCGGGTATTCTAACTTCGCCGCCTTTGAGTCGGATCTTGTGAAATTCCTTTTGGAATACCCGGTTTCGGATTTTTTTTTTTTCGCCGTACCTTGATTGGTGTCTAAGAAATCTTAGATGGGAATGTGGGAATCTTCTAAATCTTTAAGAACAGAAGAATCCATTTTGCATTTCTCAAAGGCTTCTTGTCTCCGGTTAGAATCGATGGCATTGCTTTATATCTTGTTCACTACTATTTTCTTGATCTATTTTTCGGATAGTTCTTCTTTCTAATTCTAATACCCTTTTTCAGATTCTTCTTTGTCGAATTTTGAGTCCTAAAATGGAGCAATTTCGGCAAATTGGGGAGGTTTTAGGAAGTTTGAAGGCCTTATTGGTATTCCGAGATAATATTCAAATAAATCAGAGGCAATGCCTTTTGTTGTTCGATATCTTCAGCTCTGCCTTTGATTCAATGGCAGAGGAGATGAGACTTAATCTGAGATTCGAAGAGAAGAGCACTATTAAGTGGAGAATTCTTGAGCAGCCATTAAGAGAGCTCTACGGAATTTTCAGAGAAGGAGAAGCTTATGTTAAACAATGCTTAGAAACTAAAGATTGGTGGGCAAAGGCCATTTCTCTCCATCATAACTCCGATTGCGTCGAGTTTCATATCCACAACTTGCTCTCTTGCGTGCCAGTTGTCATCGAAGCAATCGAAACCACGGGAGAAATTTCCGGTTTCGATCAAGATGAGATGCGAAAGAAGAAACGTCTATACTCCAGCAAGTATGTTAAAGAATATAGAGATTGGAAGCTTTTCCAGTGGAAATTTGGGAAGCAGTATGTGGTTAGTCAGGAGTTTTGCAACCGGTTCGACATAGTTCGGAGAGAAGACAAATGGGTTATGCTCAATAAATTCAGGGAGAATAAAAACTTGAGCTTGAGTAAGAATGAGCAGCGTCTGATAGATTTTCTTTTCGAAAGCTTTGATGGGTCGGAGCCATTCAGTGGAAAGCTCCTACCAAGTTCGGTTCTAGTTAAGTCCAAAGACTACCAGGTGAGGAGAAGATTAGGGGGTCGAAGTCAGTACAAAGAGATCATTTGGTTTGGTGAGAGCTTTGTCTCCAGACACTTCTTTGGCGATCCTGAACCTCTGTTGCCGGAGATTTCTTCGTTGTTATCTCTTTCCCACCCTAATATAGTCAACTTTCTTTGTGGTTTTGCTGATGAGGAGAAGAAAGACTGGTTGTTGGTTATGGAGCTGATGAGTAAAGACCTTTCTAGCTACATCAAAGAGAATAGTGGTCCACGGAAGCGAATTCCGTTTTCGCTTCCTGTCACGGTTGATCTAATGCTTCAGATTGCAAGAGGAATGGAATATCTCCACCTGAATAGAATCTCCCATGGAGATTTAAGCCCTTCTAACATACTTGTTAGAGCAAGATCAGGTCGTATATCCACTGAAGGGAGCTATTTGCTTGCAAAAGTTTCAGGTTTTGGCTTGACTTCTGTGAGGAGCTTTACTCAAAAAGGCCCTTCAAATCAGAATGAAACTCTTTCGTTCATTTGGTATGCTCCAGAAGTTTTGGAGGAGCAACAACAAACCGGAACAGCTGAGAATTCAAAGTACACGGAGAAGTCTGATGTTTACAGCTTCGGAATGGTTTGCTTTGAGCTTTTAACTGGGAAAGTCCCTTTTGAGGACAGTCATCTCCAAGGGGACAAAATGAGCCGAAACATTAGAGCCGGAGAGAGGCCTTTATTCCCTTTTCAGGCACCAAAATATGTGACTAATTTGACAAAGAAATGTTGGCATGCTGACCCGAATCAGCGGCCGAGCTTCTCATCCATCTGTAGGATTCTTCGCTACATAAAAAGGTTCCTAGCATTGAATCCTGACTATAGTAGCCAGCAAGATCCACCAGTGCCATTACACGACTACTTTGACATCGAGTCAAGTCTTTCGAGGAACTCCCCTTCCTGGGGAAGTACTGATCAATTTGTATCAGTATCAAAAGTCCCATTTCAGATGTTTGTTTTTAGAAGTTTGGAGAAGGAAAAAACAATTTCAGTCTCCAAAGATAATTCGGAAGAATCAGCACGCGACGTAGCTTCGATATGTGGAGATGAAGGGGTGATTACAGTGGATGATCCATTCCCATCAACACCAGAAAGGAAGTCCTTATCTTCATCTGATAGTATGAACAAGAGAATCTCATTGTTGAAGAGATCTTCAGATGCGAAAATGAACAAGCCGGGTTTGTCCCTTGCTCTTAAACTTGATTATGCTTAACTTTGAATCTTCTATTTGACTATTAACCTTAATCCAGAACAAACAAGCACTCCACCAGGACGAACACCGAGGCCTCCGCAAATGAATCCTAACAGGCGAAGTATGCGAAGAAATTCAGAAAGCCAGCTGCTGATATTGAGTCCAAGACTAAAAAGAACATCATCTGGTCATGCCTCGGATTCGGAACTCCCATAGATCTTTGATTTACCAAGTTATTGTAAAAGACAAAACTTAACTCTATGTGCCAAAGATATGGAAATGAGCAATGTTACCGGAAAAAATAAGTAACGGATAAAAATGCAGAGTGGCAAGAGGGAGGGAAAAGGAAATACAGAGAAGATAAGGGTAGGACTAGTTTTGCTCTGACTGACTAAATGCACGTCATCACAACCTAACAGAGCCACAGATGTATAAAGATGTTCAATTCATTCTTATGACAACAAAATTTGAACACCAGAATTTTTCTTCCAGGGTGATGATAATTTCCAGCACAATTTTCTTTCTTCTTAAGCTTAATCATGTATACGTACAAGCAGTTAGATTAATTTCTGCTTCCAATTAATATTTGCATCCGCAGAAAGCAGAAAAGAAATGTTAAAATAGAGAAGAAGCTTTTTTCATCACACCATCTGCAGCAGTTTCATAACTCCACTAGAGTTGGCAGCAATCACCATGTTGGACTTTCTTCTCCAAGAGACACTTGAAACAAACTGTCCATTATCGTCACTAATCTGACGTCCGGAAACAGGATCAGTTGATCCAAACTTATGTGAAGTTATTGGCATTGGTAGAGATCTATGATAACTATACACCTATTTAGAAAGAAGCAGAAGAGCAAACATAGTGGTTAGACATGATAGTTTGAACTCCAATGTAAAGGGGAATATATTCGAAAAGGACTAAACAAATTCACCTCATTTGTTTCTGAACCGCACGCTATATATCCATCCAAAACTGACAATCCTACAAAGTTCTGAGAAAGCAGATGGAGAATATTAAAACCAATAGTGTATATCAAAAAAGAACATTATAGAGAGATTAGAAGGCCAACCTTTTCATTAGTATGACCAGTAAAGGATAAGCTGCTAGCGTCGTCGGATGAGACAGTTTTCTTGAGATCCCAAAGCTTTAGAGTGTTGTCTGTGGATGCAGAAACAAGAGTTTCAGCATCTAAGAATTTTACGTAGCTAACAGCTTTTCCATGACCAGCTAAGGTGCACAAAGGGATTCTACCGTGGCGAAGATCATAGCCATAAATTTTGTAATCAGCAGATCCAATGACCAACAGATTGTTAGAGTAATCAGAGAACTGGACACAGCAGACATTGGCGGGGCTATAGATGGTTCCCATTGAACTTTTCTGCACAAATAGCATTCAAGAATTTGTTCATATTACTTTATGGTGCTCGCACTTTGAAACACCAAATCACTCGGGCATAACCCAATTTCAAGTAAAAGTAGAAATAATCTGAAATCAGTTGATTTTAAAATAAGCATGAGAAACCCTTTTTTAAAAAAGACAAGATAGAGAGAGCATACATCATTGACACTCCACAGTTTTACAGAACAGTCGTCACTTCCACTAGCAAACATTGTAGGGTCAGCTCGAGAAAAGTCAACAGACCAAGCTCTCTTCTGATGCTCTGTGTATTCAGAAAATCCTTGGCCGGTGCCTGCATCCCACATCTGAGACTCATCCATGCACAAAGTCTAATTAGCAAACAAAACAACTGAAAACTTTATTAACTGAAATGAAGGAAAAAAAACTTCAATGTCAAAAGAACTGTGTTCTCAATAATAAAAACTGACATTATCTTTGTGGATTTTAGCATTTCCTTTTGGTTCCCAAGGCATGGAATCTAAAGCAGATAATGTTTGCATTCATATCTTTGTTTAGCAAAACTATAAAGACACACCTTTACCACACCATCATAATCTGTTGATGCCAGATAGTTCTTGATGTAGTAGTTCCAGCATATACAGCTGAGCTTAGATTTGTTTGATAGCTCAGCTACAGGATAATGCATATCTGCAGGGTCATTTGATAAGGCACCAAACTCAAATATCTTAATCTTCCTTGATACTTTGGCTGCAGCAATGTAGTCCTCGTCACGATCAAAACTCAAAGAGCAAATAGCATTTGTAGAGTTGAAAAGATCCCCATTTCTTAGTGTCCCACAAACTTTAAACTCACTAAAGCGAGCAAACTTGCATAAACCATCGAAAAAGGCTCCAACACGATCATGCGATAACTGATTCATGCTTGGATCTTCATTCTCTTTTTTCACACGGCAAGGCGTTTCTTCTTTGTTTTGCTCATCTTTGTGAGGCTGGGATGCAAGAGCAGTTTCGGAATGCCGGATTTGGGATCTCATCGACAAGTAGGCATTCTCTAGATGAGTAATATTTCTCATCAACCTATCTTCATTATTGCTAGACATCGAAAATGATCTAGAAGAAATTCCTGAACTGACTGAATCTTCAAGAGAAAAGCCCTCTTCTTTTATTACAGAAAATTCCTTGTTTTCCCAAGAAAAATCTGAGGCTGTCCTTGATATGTACCTCTTCTCAACCTCCTTAATATCTTCTTCTAAGTACCTTATATCTTCAATTAACTCAAAGGCCCGCTTCTGCTTTTGTTCTTCCAATGAATTTAAAAATTTAAGTAATAGCTCTGATTGAGAATCAACACTGTCACCAGAATTTGAGGAAATATCCCAAGAATTCAATTCTTTGGAACCACATATCAGTTCTGATTGCAGAATTTCTCTGTTGCACAAGAAAAAATAAATGGATAAAATTTTCAACCTTCAAGAGGTGCCTCACCTAAACAAATTTACCTTCAAATTAAGGTTCATTGCAGCTTTTGCAACGAAATGATACAAAAAAAAAAAAAAAAAAAGAAAGTTCAACAGACAAGTGTTAGTTTAACCATTAAATTAGAACTGTGGAAGATGTTAGACAAATGACATGGCTGTGGATGGTGATACCTTGTAGTTGGACGCGACGAAGGATTGGGATGAAGAAGCCAAAGACAAAATCCAGCTTCTAGTGGATGCTCTGAAAGAAACTTCGGTGGAAGAATTCGATGCCCCAGATCAAACATCACTGCAGAATGAGCCTCCCATGATTCAAAGCAGCAAAGCAACTGTTTTATAAGCCCACATTAGTTGAAAGGATGGATATTCTACTCCATCTTAACATAAAAACTCAAGAGCTAGAAAAGAGTAACAGATTTGAGCACAGAAACCAAACATCATTTTTTTTTTAAATGAAAAGGTTTATGACTTTCAGGGGACACAGTTCTTAAGTATCTTCTCACCTCGAAAAGAAGAATGCCAAGGCCATAAATATTTGACGAATATGAACAATCTCCTTCATCAAGCCCCTCTGGACTGGTATACCACTTCTTTTCCAACTGACCAGTTATAGCAATTGATTGTTGTTGTCTTGCACTCGAAGCAATTCGGTAGCTGGAATCTTTAGGCTGCTGGGATTCTCTACACACGTAAGTTTGTGAACCACCCATGTGACATTCAGCTTCCATCCCAATTTTAGGCTGGCTTCTGAGCGATCTCATAGCCTCACTAAGTTTCTGTTGCTTTGAAACTAAATTATGGTTGGAACTTGTATTCTTCTCCAATTGTCTTTTCTTATTTAAGTCTCGATGAACAATCTTCTTCTCGTCTGTCATGGTCAATGAACCAATGTATTGAATCTTATTTGATGGCAAAACAGCAAAGCAGGAGGGTCTTAAGTCTTGCAAGGCAGAACCTTTAGAGTGTGCTAATTCCACCAACTGCACAATCTGCTTAAATAGGAGCAAACTTTCAACTCTGTCCACTTTATGAGACTCGGATATGAGCCATTCCCTCAAGCTGATTCCATTACTATAGGATTCGGTAAACGACCTGATAATCCCATTTGAATGCTTCTGATCATTGTTGGCACTTGTTTTTAAATCAGCAGTCGAAGCGACCTCGCCAACATAACCATGTTTTTCTTCATTTTGGTCCAAAGCTACACTATAAGCTTCTGGATATCTGGTAACGATTCCCTTTCCCTTCAGTGTTTTCTTCACAACTAACTGCGATAAGCTACTTCTCGATATGGTCTTCAGTTGTTTCTTCCCTATAAGTAGTCCATTTCTTGAGACGATTTTATTATCATCATTAGATCCCACATGTGCAGATATTTCATCTTGGTTTTGCCTAATATGCTTAGTCGAAAAAAGCTTCATACTCTGCATCGCAAACTCTTCTTTCACTCGCAACAAATTCTGATACTTCTCTTCTTGGAACAAAGAATCACCATGTATATCTTTACTTCTATAGACACTTGGCAAGTCATATTGATACTGCCATATGCCTTGTCTAGAACTGCTTGGGTTTCCAACTGAACCCAAATTCGCGTTCCTAGAATTCCCCATTGTTAATTCAAGCCTGGCATCATCAATAGAACAAGGGATACTACATAAAGGTTCAGATCCAACCAAAGAAGTGACACACCTATTCAAATCCTTATCCTCCATTGTTCAAATATTTGACCCCTTGATTGGCTTCAAAGAGAGAACAGAGTCTTTTTGCCTCAACACTTTACAGCCATTTCATCCACAGCTCATTCAACACCATCTTCCAATCACAAACACTTCGAATTAACGATATGACAACCTACCAATTTCAAAATTCAACGAACCACTGATAAGGAAGATAGATTGTATCATACTCGGTGCTTTAAAAGTTAAATAAATCATAATCATTACTATCTAGACAAGCTGAAAAATAAGTTGTACCCCAGAAATGCATACTCATAACCAGAAATTAATAAATAAGTAAAAGGGTCTTTAGAATTACTACAACACAGGATAAGTAAGTCTTTCATAGCTTAGAAAGTTAAAACATTTTCCACATAAACTAGTTATGCAACTTCATTATTTCCTATTTTAACATATCTTAATCTAAAAGAACAAAGTAAACTCAGTCAATGAAACACAATCTCAAGCCATATTGTTGATTTTTAGAACATATGTATGATCACCAACATAAGAAGATCGTATCAAGAAACAATCATTAATCTCAAAAAAAAAAAAGAAGGGAAGCATTGCCATCAAGAGAAGCAGAGAAAGAAAATGAGGAAGAACGCAACTGAAAGCTTGACCCTTTAAAGCTTAAAAAAGAGAGAGCCCAAAGCTTGAATGACTCAGACGCAACGAGAGTCACAAACTTCTCTCTTATGTGCTAAAATATCTTCTTGCTTTCTTACTGAATAATAGTAAAGTAATGAATGATACACAATAATAGTAAACCAAAGAGACTAAATCATATTCTCTTTATTTGTATGGCCAAAAAAAAAAGAAAAGAAAAACAGAGATATTTTTACGTGAGAACATATTCATGGAACTTTGGTAAATTTGCTTTGTTTATTTACATATGTATGCATATATATATATATATATATTTCGTATATATTTGAATATTGTTTAGACTTTTTTTTCGGTAAACGAATATTGTTTAGACTTTTATTCTAAGCCTCAGACCGAACCGAACAAGCCAGAAGCTTTGTTTCTAGCGGCCGTGTGTCGCAAAAAGCCGAAAAGTGCATCCTCGATTTTTACCACCTCCTCCTAAGTCCTCACCAAAAATTAATTTACACGTCGGATAGTATCTAGTATTTTATTGAACACGAAAATAGTAATAAACGAGCTAGCCGCGGGATCATTAGATTGTGGGTCCCTTAAAGAAGCTTAGAATATACGGTGACATATGATGCCACGTAGTGATGACTTAACTCTCTTCTCTAATGTCCACTCCCGCTTGATGATATCTCGCACATGAATCACGACGTTCTATCTAGTGTCGTGTGGGAAGTGGGCCCGCACGATAGTTCTGGCCCAACACGAATGGGTCTAGTGGGACCCACATGTCTCCCTCTCTCGTAATTGAAATTTTATATTGGCCGTCGATCTCTTTGAGGATCATATCCGATGAACATAAATCGCTCAAGTTTGAACTTTTTAGGGGAGCAAAGATTTAAAACATTAACAGAAGTGTGCCGATGTTTTGCTTAGCTATTATTTAATTTTTCTAATAATTTGTGGAAATTGATCAATTATTTTTGTGTTTACTTTAATACTTAATTTGGGAGGAGGGCACCGTACCACGTAATTCGTCGAAACGAGTGGGCAATAATAGTAGGTCCTAATTGGCAACTGTCACGTGCGAAGGTGATGCCAAAGCCCGGCCCATGTTGCGTGGACCCCAATATGGCGCCATAGACTTAGAGTTGGGGGCCTCTTTTTTTCCGGCTATTTGGATCCAACTGACCGGAATTTATCTTCTCTCCTAAAGCATCTCAATCCAACTTTTGTGTCTGACAAGGAATTAATCTTTGTCACTCTTTGTCAAATTATTGCTATATCAAGAGAAGACACAAATTAACTAAAGTATCTTTGATGTTAACAAAATGACCAAATTTTGAATCCAATTCAAATAAATGTCTATTTTTCTAATGTTATAACAAAATATTCAGTATCTATATTTATATACTAACCGGAAAATATTATAAACTATGCATAAAAATTTATATACTCAATACATTGATTAAAATTAATAAATATACTTATCTACTAAATATATATAGATATTTAAGTATAAAATTTAAAAATAAATATCTACTTAATCAAATTTAAAATATTAGTCATCTGTCTAAATCTTCAAGTAAAATTACTATTCCACCTATAATTTATAATTCACCGAACATTTAGATTTTTACAAGCAACACCATATTTTTTGTAAGTTTGATTTTGCTAAATAACTGGACTTTACAATGGTGAAACTTGAAAGTACAAAAATCTTCCTCCAAATGCAAATTTGACATCAAATATTGCGTAATACCAAATTTGGCATTCAACTTTATTTTCATATTTATAATCTAAAATATTAAAATCAACGCCTTCTAATATTCAATCAATAACAAAATTAACATTAATTATTAAATAATAAGTAATTGATCCGGATTGAAGATTTTAAATTTGATGTCCAAATTAGAACATTGCTAGTTTTTGAGCCAAATGTATTGACAATAATAATAGTATTTGTGTTGTGCGGTTTAAAATCCTAAGGTCGCATAAGTTTTATATGCGACCTCCTCCAAGAAGGATATATGCGACCTCCTCCGTGATGCTTATATGCGACCTCTTCTGCAGGTTTTTGTGCGACCTTTTCCGTCTAGTTTTCCTTAACAAACAGGGAACCTATAGGAGAAGGGAAACACGAAAACACTATAAAGGAAACCTACAAGAAGAGGGAAATAGGTAAATGCTGTGGAAGAAACCTACAAGGAAAGGGAAACTGAAGACTCCTATTTGCGATTAACTAAGTTATCCTTTTCGAGTAGTTATCCAATTGTATTATTTATAATTAACTAGTTATCCGTTTACTTAATTGGATAATTACCCAATTGTATAGTTACCCGTTTATTCAATTAGGATCCTAGAGACATAAGGAACCTAAGGGGATAAGGTCACTACAATCTATATAAAGGGGGGCTCTATGTTCCGGAGAGATCATCACAAATTCTGGGCAGAAACAAGTCACAGAGAGTAGAAGTCAGAGCAAATACACGCTTAGGGTATTCCAAACTTTGGGTAGTCTAAGTCTTGAGCATTCTTCAATAGCTTTCGAGTATTGTACCCTTGAATATTCATCAATATAGTGAGAAAACAGTAGACGTAGGCTCATCTTTTTCGGGGCCGAACCACTATAAATCCCTCTCTCCTTATTTGCTTTGATTATTTATTATACAAGCCACATCTCTTAATTATTCATAAATTTATTGTTGATAAAACCTCCATCAACAATTTGCAAGATAGATGGCCCAAAATAAGAGAGGGTGTTACAATCACGGATAAATTATGGGGAATATTAGAGTTTTTTGCTTCCTTTTTATATTTGTAGGAGTATTTTTGAAAATTTCGTTTCTAGGAGTTCCTACCCAACCAAATTCCGAAATACCTTGAGTTGTCAAAACACCTCATCACCAACCCCCACCTTTTCTTCCTCGCGCCTCTAGACGCCACAACCACCAAAGCTTGCTCGTCATTCTCCCTTAAGCACGCCGCTTGTCAAATAGTCAATTTTTCTTCTTCTGTTTTTTTTTTTTAATTATCATTTAAAAAAAAAAAGTCTCTTACTCAAAAAAGTCTCTTACTCTTACTTTCCTGTGTACAAGTTTGTATATGTATATGTATAGTTGGGTCGAGATATAGATAATATATGCAACAAAATATTAATGGTTCGTTAAAAAAAAAAAAAAAAATCGTGACAGGTTGAGCACAAAGTTTGAGGATATATATAGTTTATGATAGTAAGTGTTGAATTGATGGGTACATCGTCGTCAACTCGGGGTGGCCGCCTAAAAGCTATCGCAGTCCAAGTCGACGAGTACGAGGCCGACCTCGTACGGCCTCTATATTCGGCTGAGACGAATTCTTTCAGATCAAAGATTGTGCATTATGGACAATGTTCGGGACTGTCGGGTCTTCAACAATCTCGATAAGAAACTACAAATTATAGTGAGATCCGATTCGGTTGACAGAGCCGAAAGATCTGCCACCTCATGCTTTCCCCAAGTGCCAATTCGGGTAAAATCTTTAAGCTTGAATCTCTAATTTTTGGTTCTGTCTGGGGTTTGGGTGTGTATGTCTTGATTAGTGTTATTCCTCGGCTGAGAGGAATTTGTGCTTATGCCTTCTAATCGTGAAGTCAATAAGAAAGTCAATATCAGTGGAAAACAAAATTGTGTCTGACAGATGTTAACACGTATTCCGACTTCTGATCATAATCTTATTTATACAAGAAAATATATTGCGACTATTTGTCACAATTCAGCTGAATTGTTTTGTTTATGGCACAAGTATTTAACAATTGACTCATTTTTATTCTTAACTTTCGAACTTGTGAGGGATGTGTGGGCCCGTTTTTAGATCATATACCACGTGGACGATTAAATGACAGAATAGGTCACAGGAGACATACTGTCCGACACGTGTCCAGAAGAAACGCTTAAAAGCCACATGAGTTGCACATGGTACCGTATGGGCCTGTGGGCTGTCGGAGGCCAGAGCCGAATCTATCCCAGACCCTAGACGGGTTCGAGTCAGTCTAATTCTTACCTCGACAACTGGGGGTGAGGAGCCTCGAGGGTATTCCATCAGAAGATCATTAGAGGCAGCGCACTGCTCCAGACCCAGACAGAGCATTTAATGGACAAACCGTCCTGACAGGACGACGACTTGTCAAAGTCTCGCCCCCACCAGGCTCGAACCATAGGGGATGGTGGAAAGCATGTCACGAAGATGCAAGAAAAATTACAGTAACCACGGCCCGTGATTTCTGTAGTTTGTCATAATGAAAAAAGGTATTGGATCCTGAGATTGAGAGTCTAAAGGTTCTCAGTTCCAAGACTATATATATATGTCATGCGTCCCCCTGAGGACATAGGGCATATATACATACAGAAAGAGATATATAAAAATTTATAAGCAAAAGAAAAAACTTGATCTTTGCTACTCAATCTCAGGGATAAATATCTGACTTAAGCATCGAAGAGTTTTCGCAGGTGGCCACCCTCGCCTCTTCGACCCGACCTGAAGTCAAAAGCTCTCTGGGATAGTGAGGATACGTAGACAGTTGACAGGTACAGCACCAGCAGTTTAGAGACACGTGGATAGTTGGTAAGAATCGTCACTAACAGTTTGGTGCCGTCTGTGGGAAATGTTGAGTGCGAGAGAAAGAGTAAGAGTCTCACGATCGCGCTTTCCTTGAACAAAAAAGCCATACGACATCGGATGGCACCCTCAAGAATGACAACTAGGAGCACATGTCTCGACGCCGAAGGAAGCTCCTGGGAAGCGCGACAAGATCTGGAGCAAAAACTGGACCAAATACTTGCCACCTTGGCAGAAGCAAACAGGAAGGCAAAAATGGCCCACGAGGCCGTCCTGCGCTTAAAAGATGAAGTCACAGAAGTTCGTAGAGATAATGCCTGCCTTGAAGGGCTGTTGGCAAGTGAAGCCAGGAGCGGGCAAAGGGAGGACTTCGACGAGGAGGTCCAGCAAGAGTCTAGGGGTCAACCACCAAGGGAAGTCCTCGTCCCGTCCAGCTTGCAAATTCAGGGGGAATGACAAAGCCAGACAAGGCCTTTCCGGGTGGAAGTGGTAGTAGATAGAAGACACCAGGAGACCCCGAAAAGTGCGCTTCCTAACTGGAAACATGAGATGATGGCTGAGCTGAGTAAGAGGCTCGGAGCCCATCATAGCTAGACCCTCGATGATTTGGCAGAACAGACCGTGCGTGGGATCAACCAGACGGCCTTCGCCGATTGGATCCAGCTGGAGCCCAAGCCAAAAGACTTCATGACCCCGACCTTCAGATTGTTCGAGGGAAAGACTGATCCCCTCAACCACATATACCATTTTGAGCAGAAGATGGCCCTAGAGACCAGGGACGAGGCTGTGGCTTGCAAGGTCTTCTCCACCACCCTAGTGGGGCCAACCCTATTGTGGTTTAGGCAACTCTCGAAAAAGTCTATAAATGGGTTTAAAGATTTTTGCAAACTTTTCCTAAAACAATACATGGGCGTCTGGAGGCAGCAGAAAGCCATGCGAGACCTCGACCGGTTGGAGCAATCCACGAACGAATCTCCAAGGGAATATTTCTCGCGGTTCTTGGAGGTGATGTCCTTAGTATTGAATTTGCCATACGAAATGACAGACATCCAGAAAAAATCGAAACGGGTATTTAGGGTGCTGGAAAGCCACCAAAAAGTGCCCAAGGCCTCCGTTGTGATAACAACAGCACCGACGCAAATCCTGGCCACGCAAGGAATAAAAAGGCCTGCACTGGCCCAGGGGCCAACTTCGAAATAGGGAGCCCCAACCCAAGCCGGTAAAGAAAGCGGCAAGATGAGGAAGACGTTTAAGGACCCTCTGCCGAAGTACAAGCTCAACACGTCGATCGATGTGATTTATCTTCAGAACAAAGACATGGGCATTTTCAAAGATCCGCCCAAGTCCGGTGTTCCTAAGCGCATGAAGAACAGGTGTAGGTACTGCCAATTTCACAAAGATCACAGGCATGATACTATCAACTACCATAGCCTTTACACGCAGGTTATGATGGCGATCTAAGCCGGTAAGTTGAAGCAGTACATGAAGACGGGCGGAAGTCAGTCTAAGGAGGATGCCACCGAGCCCAAAAAAGGAAAGCAGACCCAAGCCTTTGGGTCAGGGGAGCAGGCTCTGAGGATAGTGCCGACGATCATAGGCAGACCAGAGCCAACCGAGAGTCAAGAGGAGAAGGAAAAATGCCAGAAAAGAACCGAAGGGAGGGTAAAGCGCCTGAGTGGCATGGGGCATTCCATGAACCACCTGACGATGGGAGAAAGCTACACCTCAACCACCCCTATCACCTTCATCCAGTAAGATTTGGCCACGGTGCACCTACCTCATGATAACCCCCTGGTAATTAGGCTGCAGATCGACTCCGCATTAGTCGGAAGGGTCCTGGTCGATGGCGGGAGTAGCGTCGACGTCCTGTTCCTTAGCACGTTTCAAAACATGGGCCTGAATCGGAGCATACTTAGGTCGACTTGTCAGCCATTGTTCACCTTCAACAGTACTAAGGTCAGCCCATTGGGCGTCGTGACTCTGAAGGTCTATGTTGCGGAAAGGTGCCTGGACATAGATTTCGTTGTCATCGATTGCCAGTCCTCCTTCAACGTCATCATGGGGAGAGGGTGGATCCACACCATGCATGGGGTCACCTCCACCCTCCACCAAGTCTTAAGATATTAATCGAAGGATAGTACTTTCACGATAGACATTAAAGGAGACCAGACCTCCGCAAGGAAATGTTTTTCAACCTCCTCGAGGGGAGCTGATACGGGCACAAATGTCTCGACAGGGTACAGATAGCAATCAAAAGACTGCTTACTAGCGTACATGAAGCGGATCAAAGAGGAGTCTGATGGGCCAAAAACCACGATTGAGGAACTGGTGGCGGTCCTTTTGAAATAAGTAGAATTAGGGATAGTAGTCTTGATCGGGGCCCTACTGCCCGAAGAGGAAAAGAGTGAGCTATTGGGATTCCTTAGGTGGAACAAGGGCGTCTTCATGTGGTCCCATGATGACATGCCCGGAATAGACCTTGCGCACGCCTGCCACTGATTGAACACAGACCATAACTTTTCCCCGGTCAGATAGAAGCCCCGAAGGTTTGCACCGGAGAAAAATAGGGCGATCAACAAGGAGGTCGAGATACTATTGGAAAACGGCCTAATCATGGAGTGTATATATCCATGCTGGGTCTACAACCCGGTGGTAGTAAAGAAGAAAAATGGCAATGACCAGAAGATTTCACTAATCTAAACAAGGCCTGCCCGAAAGACAGTTTTCCCTGCCGAAAATCGATCAAATGGTCGATGCGATGGCGGAATTTGACAGGATGAGCTTCCTAGATGCCTACTCTGGATACAACCAGATTGCCCTATATGAGGAAGGCCAGATTCACACGGTGTTCATTACGGAGAGAGGTCTGTATTGTTACAAGCACATGCCATTTGACTTGAAGAACGCGGGGGCAACCTACCAGAGATTGATGAACAAAATGTTCGCCGAGCTGTTGGGGAAGACGATGGAGGTTTACATTGACGACATGGTCGTGAAGAGCAAAGAAGCTTCGGACCATTTGGGGCATTTGGACGAATGTTTTCAAATTTTGAGGCACTACTAGATGCGTCTGAACCCCAAGAAATACGCATTCGGGGTGTCCTCCGGCCAGTTCTTGGGGCACATCATGAGCAGAAAGGGCATTGAGGCCAACCCAACCTTATTGTCCTCAATCGCAGATATACAAAAACCCTTGACCATTAGGGAGGTCCAACGCCTAATTGGAAAGATAGTCGCACTTAGCCAGTTTGTCTCCAAAATGTCTGACTGATGTAAGTCTTTCTTCCAATGCATAAAGAAAAGCTCCACAGTCATCTGGGGGGAGGAGCAGGACAAGGCATTGACAGAGCTCAAATTGTACTTAAGTCACCCGCCTATCCTAGCTTCCCCAGCAGAGGGGCAGCGCCTATATGCTTATTTGGCAGTGTCCAAAGTAGCGATCAGCGCTGTACTGTTCGTTGAGGAAGACAATCAGCAGAAGCCGGTGTTTTATACGCATGCTCCTGGACGCCGAGATGCGATACAGTATGGCAGAGAAACTAGTTCTCGCTTTGGTCAATGCTAAGAAAAGACTAAGGCAGTACTTCGAGGCACACTCGGTTACAGTGTATATGGATTTCCCCATCCGAGAAATCTTAGCCAAACCGGACCTATCGGGACGACTAACCAAATGGGCCATCGAGTTGGGGATATACGACATCGAGTATCGGCCTCGAGTGGCGAAGAAAGGGCAAGTCATGGCAGACTTCCTGATGGAAATCCAGTCCTTTGGTGAGCCGCGCAACCTGTTCCAGACATCTCGGGCTCACTTCCCTTCAACCTAGACCCTCTACACCGATGAATCCACGAACGCCACGGGGTCAGGTATTGGAATAGTCCTGCAAACCCTAATAGAACTCAGGGTAGAGAAAGCTTTGAGGTTTGGTTTCCAGGCAACGAATAATGAGGCAGAGTATGAGGTGCTGCTGCAAGGTCTTGAGCTGGCTCTGCACTTCGAAGTAGAGAACATCACGGTAAGGACTAACTCGCAGCTGATCGTGGGTCAGGACATGGGAGACTTTGAAGTAAAAGAGCCAAGATTACATAGGTACTTCTCCAGGGTAATGGGGGCGAAAGCCCGCTTTAGTAGCTTCGATATGAAATAGATACCTAGGGAGATGAACCAAAAGGCCGACGAGCTAACTAGAAGTGCGTCGACCGGGGGGACGACTAAATACGTGGAGATTCTGCTAGAGGGCAAAAACACGAGAGACCCTTTGGAGGCCCCTACGCACCATATGTTTGCGACTGACTCTGAAGACGAAGGCTGGATGAGACCCATCACTGAATACCTGGTGTCAGGAAACCTTCCCGCAGACCCCTAAAAAGTAAGGTCAATCAGACTGAAGGCTGCTTGATACTCGAAGGTGAGGGGCCGACTGTATAGAAGATCAACGATGGGACCAATGCTAAGGTGCGTAGAACCCATAGAGGCGCAAAAGTTGATGGAGGAAATCCACGAGGGAGCGTGTGGCAACCACTCTGGCGGGCGTAGTCTCGCCCACAAGGCCTTAACGGCTGGGTACTTCTTGCTCTACATGAAGGTTGAGGAGGCCCAGTTTGTCAAGAAATGTGACAAGTACCAGAGGTTCGCCCCTTTGAAATGCCAACCTGCAGAAGAACTCCATTCAAACATAACTCTTTGGCTCTTCGCTAAGTGGGGTCTGGACATCGTCGGAGAGCTCCCCAGAAGTCCTAGGGGAAGAAAGTATGTCTTGCTGGCGACTGACTATTTCACCAAATGGGTAGAAGCTAAAGCCTATGCAACCGTCAATAAGGCAGACACGATTAACTTCGTTTGAAAAAACATAATCTGCCGATACAGAATTCCAAAAGAGAAACGCACTGATCATGGCACGCAGTTCCAAAACGCTAAGCTTAAGGCGCTGTGTGATTTGTATGGTATAAAGCTCAACTTCTCATCTATAAACTACCCTGAGGGGAACGACCAAGTAAAGGCAACAAACAAGGCCATATTTAGCAGTATAAAAAAGAACTTGCAGGAGGCTAAAGGAAGGTGGTTAGAAGAGCTACCGAACATCGTGTGGGCCCATTGAACCACAGAGTGGAGATCAACGGGAAGAACACCATTCGCCATGGTCTATAGGTCAGAAGTTGTGATCCCGACCAAGGTTAGCCTCCCGACCCTTCGCTCCGAAGTGGTAAGAGATGCCTCACTGATCGAGCAGCAGCTAAGCCGCAACACAGAACTCCTGAAAGAAACAAGGGACATGGCTCTGGTCCATCTGGCCTTGTACCACCAGCAAGCCAGGTCATACTACGCAAAGAAGGTTAGCACTCGTCGGTTTAATGCCAAAGATTAGGTCTTGAAGGTCAGAACAGGAAATTCCTCAAAGCTAGACTTTAACTGGATCGGGCCCTACGAGGTGATCAAAGCGCTTGACAATGGTGTGTACGTCCTGAAAGAACTCAAGACCGGGAAGAGCCTACCTAATACGTGGAATGTCCAGCACTTGAAAAAAAATACCACGTGTGAGACACATATAAATGCTTATATTACTAAATAGCCTAATTCCAAAACAGGTCAAGGTGTCTACTGCATGGACTTATCCATTGGATTGCTATGTAAAAGGGTCTGCCTCCAATTTCGCGCAAACAAAAATCGTACTATGGGAATCACATTGCGCAATAAAATGTTTGCCGATGGCCCGAGAAAACGTACGAAGAGGAATGAGCTGCACAATAAAATGTTTGCCAACAGACCTCAATAACAATCGTACTATGAGAATCATATCGCGCAATAAAATGCTTGCCGATGGCTCGAGAAAACATACGAAGAGGAATAAGTTGTGCAATAAAATGCTTGCCAACAAACCTCAATGACGATCGTACTATGGGAATCACATTGCACAATAAAATGCTTGCCGATGGCCCGAGAAAACGTACGAAGAGGAATGAGCTACGCAATAAAATGCTTGCCAGCAGACCTTAGCAAAAATCGTACCACGGGAATCACGTCGCTCGCCGACGACCCGAGAGGACGTACGAAGGGCAAAAGGCCGCACAACAAAACCTTGCCGCCGACCCTTGAGGAATACTTATAGGATGGGGAAGAGTTGAGCGATAAGACCCTCCCCGGAGAGCACCTAAGTTGCGCGTAAGCCAAAGGTAAACAGGGTCAGGGTCTACCGTTGGAAGTAGACCCTCCCCAGGGAGCACCTTAGCTACGCATAAGCCAAAGGTAAGTAGGGCCAGTGTCTACCCGTTGGAAGTAGACCCCTCCCCCCAGAGAGCGCATTAGCTATGCATAGACTAAAAGTAGACGGGGTCAAGGCCCACCCATTGGAAGTAGGCCCAAATAAGATCAAACGCGAAGGCAGAAATTAAAACCAAATTCTGTTTACTATTGCTTAAATTACAGGATACATAGTCGACAGGGACACAAACCCAGTGTCTCTATTTATAAACAGCAAATCTTGGATGGACTCACAAGGACACATCGGAGTGGTAACGCCCTGTTTGCTCCCGGTGAGAGTCGAGCCCAGGCCTCTTCCTCTGTAGCGATGGGTCCAAGCAGTTGTCGACCAATCTCTGGAGTTGATTCCTGGCGTGTTCCCATTTAAGGTCAGAGAAGTCCAGCCATACGCCCAGATCAAATTCTGTTAAGACAAGTCATAATAGAAATTATACACCCTCAAAGCCGGACGAGCCGGAACTCACATCCCGATCTCCAGAGTTAATCTTGTCAATCATAGCACGGGGGGAATTCACTAATAACTCTGAATCATATACGATTGGGCCAGACCCAGAGGTCGGCCGCACTGCCGACAAGGGAATGGCATTGTATATGATGTCCGACCCTGACCACGAATACGAGCAGTAACAAAAAAAAAATAGGATAAGCATGAGAATTTTATTATTTAAACAGATGCTTACAATAAGGGTCAGCTTTACGCAACACAGCTAGTACTTTACAAATATACAAAAGAGCGAGGGACCCTAATTACGCGAGGGGAGCGATGCCAACTTCGGCAGGGAACGATATTTCAGGGTCGAAATCGTTGCTGGATAAGACGACCGCACTTGACCCTCTGCCAGTTAAAGTGCCAGGACTAGGCTGAGCCCCAAGAACCTCCGTGGCTTGTTCTGGTAGACCGAAAGTAGGGACAATCTCTCTGGCGATAGAGGCAGATGTAGAGGGCCGGTCTTTTTCTTTGTCGAGAATCTTCAATACATCAGCAGGGTACACGATGTTAATCTTATCTCCTAACTGCTGCATGTAGTACCTGACAGAATAATGGTCCCTCTTGACACCCTTCTGCTCATCGAACTGGTCTGGCATCACCACCTCCGCGTAGCCCTCGAATTCCCTGTTCTCCTAGCCAGACCTATAGCTCTCTGCAGAAAGGATATCCACCTGCCTTTAGTACCTTATCTTCAGCTTCTCTGCGTCTGCCAGTCTATCTCTCAGTGCCGCTAGCCTCAGCTCCGCTTGCCGCTGCAGCAAGTCGATCAAAAGAGTATTAATATCGGCGAGATCTTTGCTTCACTTGCGAGACAACTCCACATGAGCTTTCATTAGTTACTGTGATCCAAAAAGAGATGTCGGATTACCTCGCTGGACTGGTCGAGCTTGCGCTGCAGGGAATGGGCCCCTAGCTTGGCCTTCGCCTCGGCTTTCCTCGCCTCCTTAGCCTCGTCAACAGCTTTGTCGCGAGCAATGAAAGCCAGCCCCATCTCTGCCCTTACGCTCTGCAGCTCCTGCTTCTTGACCTTGAGCTCGGCTTGGGCCAGCCTGGCAGCCTCGGCCTCCGAGCGCAGACCCGGGACCTCAGCTTCGAGAGACTGGACCTTCCCTTCTACCTCGGCCAACTTGGGAACCAGCTCTTCACACCTGAAGTGGCGAAGATGGGGACGGTAGAAAGCAAGGCATCGACAGGCGCACCTTCGGTGATAGCTGGAGGTAGCGCATCCTCAGTAAAAGAAGCCATTGCGACTGCTACTGCTTCAGCGGCTTCGACTACCACCTCCCTTGGAGATCCACCTGGCTATAATTTTTTGGTCTTGTCTTGACCAACATTCTCAGACGGGCCGCCTCGCGCAGACCTTCTCCTCCTCATGAGGGTCAGGGTAGCCTCATCATCGTCACTGTCGGAAGAAAGGGCAGTTCTGCCCCTCTTCCCCGCCGAGCTTTCCTTCCCTTTGGACAAGTCGACTTCGTGACCTTACTTTATAGGGACTGAGGGAGGGGAAGACAGCCGAGACTTTAGCCTCGAAGCCCCTCCACTGAGCTCTGCAATCTCCCCGCGGGAGCGGCAGCGCCGGACCCTACGCCTGCCTTCGAGCTAAAGCTAAGGGCGGAAGAAGTCGGTGTAGCAGGCTCCCCTGGCAGGCTCGAAGGCGCCTCTTTGCCATACACGAACTTTATGGCTGGCGCCTCCCGAGTCGCGGGCCTGCCTACCTCGGGAGAAGGCACCACGGGCGTTTCACCCCCGGATGCGAACAGATCCTCCAGGTCGTCGTCTGAGCCTGTTCTTCGGGTGACAACTCCCTACCCCCCGGCCTTGTCCTCAGAGGACACCACCAGACACCGACCAGCAGGGATCTTGGATCGAGCTCTGTGCGCAACAGTACTCCTCTTGACCAGGGAGGGGTTTGTCGAATGGCCTGCGTCTGAACCTGTAAGAGCAAGCAACATGATTAAAACATAGCCATAACTTGATCGACGAAGTCCTAGGGCACAAAATGAACTCACCCTTAACCCTCTTGGGGGCAGCGGCTTCCTCTCGTCGGAGCCTGACGCACTCCTCAGTCACAAGCTTCACCGCCTCTTTAAGCTCATGACTAGTCGGTGCCACCAGGTCATTTGGACCTGCCAACTGGCTCGAGGCCGTGATCTGACAACCCAGCATGGCGATGCGACTCTGCTCATCCCGACGGAACCAATTCAGAGCCGAGGCGTCAAGCTGACTCCGAAGGTGCTTGGTGATGACACACGTGTCCAGCGGAAAGAGGAGATATGAGACCATTGTCGGCATCGTGTTCATCACCTAGGGATTCTGAACGACCTGAATGTGTCGGTAATCCCCGGAGGACCCGAAGACGACGACTCCCTCTAACTCCTTGAGCTACCCCGCCAACAGCCGTAGCTCGAACCTGCTTTCTGCCACAGAGGCTGCACGAGGCAAAATATCGTGAGTAAAAACGGACAAAGTGCACGCAGACCCAAAAATCAAAACATGATTCAGTACTTACTTTGTAGAAAAAATGGGGGAATTTGGAAATACTCTCCGTTTACCCAAGGAGAGCACCACGCCCCTCCGACGGCGTACAGCCTGGAGTGGGAATCCCATTGCTTGTCCGACCTCAGTAGGCCCTAAAAAACCTGGCATCCTGGGAGCGGCTAGAGGTAGAAAGTAGAGTAAGAGCTCTTTTTGGGGATGAGGGTGAGCTTGTAGGCATAAAAGACCACCTCTAAGTTGATATACATGTTGAGGAGGACCAACAAAGCAGAGAGCCCCATCAGGATCATGACCCCATTGGCGTTCAGTTGCATCGGGTGAATCCCCGTCAGACTGAAGTACTGGTGGACCAGGGGAGGAAGGGGAAACTTTAGCCATTCTAGGTGCCTCCTCCTTAAGACGATGGAGCCTTCGGGTGCAGAGGGGCAAAAGTACCAGTCTGCTGGGCCCTCGACCCTTTTTAAAGTGACTCGGCCAGTGAAACAGAGTTGCCTCCTTAACGAGCCCAACTCGGAATCCGCGATAGGGCGGAGCTTCTGACTCTGATTCGGGGCCATTGTCTTGGATGCGATTGATAACTCTATAAAAATAGGGTTATTTGATATGTTTTTGAGTCTTGGGATATCTATTTTAAAGGATCAAATTGTCTAGTTTAAGTATTTTTCTTTATTTTATTTTTGTCCGTAGTGTTTCCGATGATTATAATTCAATATAGTCAATATCTATTTTATTTTCTTTTTATTTCTAGTAGGAATGCTGAAATTAGGACTTGAATTTAAATGGCCACATCTTTGAAGGAATGCTAAACTTAAGTAAAAGCTGGAAGTAACTTTACTGCAGCAATGCGCCGAAGCAATACTGAACAGCAGAATTCTTTTTTCAGCTGGCATCTTTTACGCACAGCTGGTACTGACAGCTAATATTAAATACCAGCTAAGGGAAAATGAAGTAAAAGTGGTCCTCACTCCATATTTGGCTGACACATGTGTTAGGATACCTTACCTACTCTAATATAAAAGGAAAATGTACTGTAGGAAGAAAAGAAGAGGACGGCTGAACAGAGAAAAAGACAGAAAAGAAAAGAAAAGAGAGAAAGACAGTACAGAGAAGAGAGGACGAAGGAGAGGAAATACTAGCAGCAGAGAGCTCAATTTACCATTATCCAGCTAGATTTTTCCTTACCTTCTTAAATCTTCTTTGTATTTAATTTCTTTTTCTTATCTTGAACTTTTTGTAATCTATGAATTACTTTAGGTTGCTGATTTTTGAGCCCCAGAACATGAGTTAAGTTTTTCTTTGCTGGGATATTGATGAATCTAAGGTTGTAATGAAGGATTAAATGTTGTTTTAATTGTTTATGGTAATTTCCTCTTGTTCACTCAACTGAGCTTCGTTATTAATTCCTATTAAATCTGTTAAATCTGGTTTGAAGAACTTAAAACATAATAAATTCAGAAGATTATTATGTATTGATGGAATTTTCTGTTACTGGAGTGAATTTTGCCATAAGCATTGCTGCAGCAATTGTACCCAGATTTGCAACCGAGGAGGATTCAATCATCCCAGCTTAATATATCTATCCATTTACAATCTTTTGTTTAGGTCATATTGTTTTATGTTTGGAATTTACATTTTTTATTTTACATCTGTCAATTCTTATAATTTCTTAATTCAACTTATTTGATATTAGTTTTATCCAACTAATTTGTTAATCAATCCTTGTGGAGATGATACTCAACTCATTACTACATTACTTTTTCGACACGTGCACTTGCGTAGCAATTATAAAATAACGCCAACAAGTTTTTGGCGCCGTTGCCGGGGATTGAGAGAACTAAAATTATTTGTAGAAAACTAATTTATTTTTTTTGCCTGTGGTTGTGCTTGCAGGAACTTATACTCTTTATATGAATAATCAGTAAGAACAAGATCTGGTGCCCTTAGATCCTGAGATTGAAAGAACATTTCGAGCAAGGAGAAGGGAACAACAACAAGGTTTAGCTGGTTTAAGAGGAATGACTGATGCTAATGATGCTGCAGCAATGGCAGATGACAGGGACAGAGCAATCAGAGAGTATGCTATTCCTATTTTCAATGGGCTTAATCCTGGCATTGTTAGGCCCGAATTCAAGCACCTCAGTTTGAATTGAAGCTGGTGATGTTTCAAATGCTCCAAACTGTGGGGCAATTCAGTGGGGTACAAACAGAGGATCCACATCTTCACCTCCGGTTGTTCATAGAAGCGTGTGATTCATTTAAACTGCAAGGAGTCACAGATGAAGCTTTAAGGCTGAAAGTATTCCCATACTCTTTACGAGATAGAGCGAGAGCATGGTTGAACTCAATACCCCCAGATTCGGTGGCCATATAGAATAACTTGGCGGAGAAATTTTTGATGAAATATTTCCCACCAACTAAAAATGCAAAGCTTCGAAATGATATTACTTCTTTTCAGCAGTTGGATGGGGAATCCCTCATTGGATCCAAATGGAGACATTTTATAATGTCCTCAATGCTCATACTCGGTCAATGGTGGATGCTTCAGCTAATGGTGCTTTTCTTGCAAAGTCCTATAATGATGCTTATGAGATTTTAGAGCGAATGGCCAACAATAACTATCAATGGCCGATTGAAAGAGTTGCTGCAGGAAGGCGTGTTACTGGAATTTATGATGTTGATGCAGTTACAGCCTTGACAGCTCAAGTTTTATCGCTGTCCAATATCCTGAAATCTATGAATATGGCTGCTGGAGCAACTGTAGATCAATCGGCTACAATTTCTTGTGTTTATTGTGGTGAGGGGCATTCATTTGATAGCTGCCCATCTAACCCTGCTTCAGTATGCTACGTGGGGAACTAATCCGTTTGCAAACATGTACAGCCAAGGATGGAGGCATTATCCTAATTTTTCATGGAGCAACCAAGGAGCTACTTCAGATACAACTCCAAATAGACTAGCCTATCCACCTGGTTTCCAACATCATTTACCACAGCAACAACAGTATTAGAAACAGCAATATCCAGAGCGATCCAACTCTATGGAAGCTTTATTGAAGGAGTATATGGCGAAAAATGACAGTATAATTCAGAATCAGTCCGTAATGATTCAAAACCAAGCAACCTCACTTAGAAACTTGGAGAATCAAATGGGGCAGTTAGCTAATGCCTTGAATAGCAGGCCCCAAGGTTCTTTGCCAAGTGATACTGAAAATCAAAGATGTAAGAGTAAAGAGCATTGCAAAGCGATCTCATTAAGGAGTGGGAAAGAGTTGAAAGGGCCTGAGCTAAGGTTTAAACAATCATGAGTGCCCTCTTCAATCCAAGGAGAAAAGGATAAGGAAGATAGAGTGGAAAATATAACAAAGCAAACTGTTGAAAAAGAGAAGTCTGCTACAGTATCGCTACAGCAAGACTGCACAGAAAAGCAGAATAATAGACTACCGCCACCTTTTCCTCAACGATTCCACACGCAGTAGCAAGACAAGCAATTCAACAAATTTTTGCAGGTTTTAAAGGAGCTGCATATTAATATACCACTCGTGGAAGCTTTAGAACAGATGCCAAAGTATGTCAAATTCATGAAGGACATCCTCTCCAAGAAAAGAAAATTAGGAGAGTTTGAAATAGTGGCACTGACCAAAGAGTGCACTTCCATCTTGCAGAGTAAAATCCCTCCTAAACTTTAAGACCCTAGAAGCTTTACAATACCATGTTCTATTGGTGATACCTATTGCAGAAAAGCCTTGTGTGATCTAGGAGCAAGCATAAACTTGATGCCCATGTCAGTTTTTAGAAAGTTGGGAATTGGAGAAGCAAGACCAACTACAGTTACTCTTCAGCTTGCAGATAGATCTTTTGCTCACTCTTAAGGAAAAATCGAAGATGTTTTAGTTCGGGTGGACAAGTTCATATTCCCCGTGGATTTTATTGTGTTGGATTATGAGGCTGACAAGGAAGTGCCTATAATCTTAGGCAGGCCATTTCTTGCTACTGGAAGGACATTGATTGATGTGCAGAAAGGAGAACTCACTATGCGAGTTGATGATAAGCAGGTTACTTTCAATGTGTTCAAGACTATGCGATTTTCGGATGCAATAGAAGAGTGTTCAGCCATCAATGTGTTAGATTCACTTGTGCTGAAGCAATTCCAAGAAACTTATGATAACAACCTGATTTCAGTATCCACCAAGGCCGAATTTGATGAAGAAATTGAAGAAGAGAGCTATGTATCATGGGTGGACACAAAGTATTCACTTGCTAGACCGGGGAAGCAATTTTAATCTCTTGAATTATTGGAGAGGGATTTCAAACCTTCTAACCCATTAGTTGAAGAACCCCCAGTTGTGGAGTTGATACCACTGCCCTCTCACTTGAAATATGCATATTTGAATGACTCAAACACGTTACCAGTAATTATTTCTTCAGCTTTGAGTTTGGGGCAAGAGCAACAATTAGTTGCAGCACTTCGAAAGTTTAAGAAGGTCATAGGATGGACCATTGCCGATATCAAGGGAATCAGCCCTACAATTTGTATGCATAAGATTCTGCTGGAAGATTGCTTCAGCAATTCTATGGAGCAGCAGCGAAGATTGAACCCAATTATGAAGGAAGTTGTGAAGAAAGAGTTGATCAAGTGGCTGGATGCAGGGATAATTTATCCAATTTCAAACAGCTTTTGGGTCAGCCCAATTCAGTGTGTGCCTAAAAAGGGAGGCGTAACAGTGGTAGCTAATGACAATAATGAATTAATTCCCACAAGAACAGTAACTGGCCGGAGGGTGTGCATGGACTATAGGAAGCTCAATAAGGCTATAAGAAAAGATCATTTCCCACTACTGTTCATTGACCAAATGCTTGACAGACTTGCTGACCAAAGATCATTTCTTGGATAGATACTCAGGTTACAACCAGATTGTTATAGCACCAGCGGATCAGGAGAAGACAACTTTCACCTGCCCTTATGGAACTTTTGCCTTCAAAAGAATACCATTTGGTCTCTGCAATGCTCCAACAACATTCCAGCGATGCATGATGTCTATTTTCAGCGATATGGTGGAAAAAACCCTTGAAGTTTTTATGGATGACTTTTCTGTATTTGGGGAATCCTATGGCGATTGCTTGCTGAACTTAGAAAAGGTGTTGGAGCGATGTGAAGAAACTAACCTGGTCCTAAATTGGGAAAAATGCCACTTTATGGTGCAAGAAGGCATTGTATTGGGTCATAGAGTTTCCAAGCACGACATTGAAGTGGACAAGGCGAAAACTAAAGTTATTGAGAAGTTGCCACCACCAACATCAGTCAAGGGCATTAGAAGTTTCTTAGGACTCGCAGGTTTTTACAGAAGATTCATAAAGGATTTTTCAAAAATTTCCAAGCCATTGTGTACTTTGCTGGAGAAAAACAGATCTTTTGAATTCAATGAAGAGTGTATGCAAGCATTCTTAGAGCTGAAGCGAAGACTCGTTTCTACCCCAATTATAGTAGCTCCAAATTGGTCTTTACCATTTGAGCTGATGTGTGATGCAAGTAATCATGCAGTTGGAGCTGTATTGGGACAGAGAAAAGAGAAGGTGTTCCATTCTATTTACTATAGTAGCAGGACTTTATCTAATGCTTAACTGAACTACACCACTACCGAGAAGGAGCTCCTAGCTGTTGTTTTCGCCTTTGATAAATTCGGATCCTATCTTGTAGGAACAAAGGTCACTATTTATACAGATCACTCAGCAATCAAGTATCTTATTGCAAAGAAGGAAGCTAAACCGAGATTGATCAGATGGATACTGTTACTGCAAGAGTTTGATTTGGAGATAAAAGATCGGAAAGTTTCTGAGAATCAAGTTGCAGATCACTTATCAAGAATGGAAGCATGAGTTGCAAAGGAGATTAAAGAGCCCATTCGAGAAACATTCCCAGATGAACAAACTTTAGTTATACAGCAGGTGACTACTCCATAGTATGCAGACCTTGCTAATTATTTAGTGAGTGGATTACTTTCACCTGAGATGAACAGCCAGCAGCGAAAGAAATTTTTCCATGATATAAAAGCATACTGTTAGGATGAACCTTACCTTTACAAGCAATATCCAGATCAGATTTTGCGTAGGTGTGTTCCTAGTGAAGAAATTCATAGCATCCTATATCATTGCCATTCATCTCCATATGGGGGACATTTTGGAGGTTTTAGAACAGCTGCTAAGGTCTTGCAATCAGGTTATTATTGGTCAACCATCTTCAAAGATGCTCATGAATTTGTCAAGACTTGTGATAGGTGCCAAAGAACTGGGAACATCTCGCAAAGACATGAAATGCCCTTAAACAATATTCTGGAAGTTGAGTTATTTGATGTGTGGGGCATAGATTTCATGGGACCATTTCCTCCATCTTTTGGGAATCTTTATATCTTGGTAGCTGTAGACTATGTCTCTAAATGGGTGGAAGCTTCAGCATTTCCCATATGATTCTAAGGTATTGGTGAAGTTCTTGTATAAGAATATTTTCACATGTTATGGCACTCAAGAGCCATCATTAGTAATGAAGGAACACACTTTTGTAGCAAGCAGTGAGAATATTTTGGCCAAATATGGGGTAAGGCACAAGATAGCTACATTATACCATCCACAGACAAGTAGCCAAGCAGAAATTTCTAATAGAGAGATCAAAAGAATTTTGGAGAAGGTTGTAAATCCAACTAGGAAATATTGGTCGACAAGGCTTGATGATGCTTTTTGGGTCTACAGAACAGCCTTCAAAACACCATTGGGGATGTCTACATATAGGCTAATCTTTGGGAAAGCATGTCACTTGCCGGTGGAGCTGCAGCACCAAGCATATTGGGCGATGAAAAAGCTCAACATGGACCTTCAAGCTGCTGGGGAAACATGGCTGTTGCAACTAAATGAGCTGGAAGAATTTCGGATGTGTGCTTATGAGAATGCTAAGTTATACAAAGATAAAACAAAAAATTGGCATGACAGAAAAATCCAACAAAGGAGCTTTGAACCTGGACAGCAAGTGTTATTGTTTAACTCCAGATTGAAGCTGTTTCCTGGTAAACTAAAGTCCAGATGGTTAGGTCCATTCAAAGTTGCTAAAGTGTACCTATATGGTGCTATTGATTTGCTGGAGGAAAAATCAGGTCGCCAATTCAAGGTCAATGGCCAGAGGTTGAAGCATTATTGGGGAGCTGAATTTGACAGAGGGAAGACCTCGATCACTTTGCAAGAGCCATGATTGAACTAGCAGTCGGGCTGACGACTCTAAACTAAGCGCTCAGTGGGAGGCAACACACTACATATTCCTTCTCTCTATTTCTTTTAATTCTTTCTTCTTTTAATTCCACTATGTTCTTCTTTAATATATAAAAAAAAAAGGGGGAAGGGGTTCAGGAAGAACAATGAGGTGTTTAATTTAACTTTTAAATTATGGCTAATTCTGATGCAGGGAAATGTGCCTAACAGTGGAGACAAGAGAAAAAAACAGGAGTTCAGGAAGGGTTATTGGTATTCCAATGCAGAACGACAGATTCCTAGGAAATAACAGATTGCTACAGCAACGGAATTAGTGTTATATATTTGCTACAGCAACAGACCCAGTTCCAGACTCTAAAAAAAATAAAAAAAATTAAAATATATATATATATATATGAGTTGCAATTTTTGGGCAACAGTACTGACACGTGTGAGAATGGAGTCTTCCACGAAGCCACTATCAGCCCACGATACATATTTTTTTTTAAAAAAAAGTAGGGTAACTGTCTCTTTCTCTTTTTAAACCCTAGCCCCACACAATCTCTTTCAACAGCAACTTCACTTAAGTTCAACTTCACCAATCTCCTTTCCATTGACGGCTGTTAGAAGTTCCGGCTCAAGTTTGGGGGAGAAATGGGAATCAAGAGAGTTGCTGATGTCATCACCCAACACCTGGTAGCTGTTCTGCGCTCATCCGGAGGACCTGATTGTGCCTCTGGTTCACGAATTCTCTGCCAACCTGACTAATCCAGACGATGACACCGTGTACGTTAGAGGAGTTTAGGTGCCCTTGAGCGCGGAAGCCATAAATACCATCTATGGTTTGGGGGATCCGGTAGATGAGCACTCTGAATTCGTCGAAGACATCATGGAACCTGAACTAGCCATGGTGCTGGAGACGATTGCTGTAGCAGGAGCTGAATGGAATGTCTCATCCCAAGATGCCTACATATGCCTTCGGAGCTCACTGAACCCACCTGCAAATGTTTGGTACCATTTTCTAAAATCTCGTTTGCTACCCACCACACATGGCAAAACAGTTTCCAAGGAGCGTGTGTTGCTGTTGTACTCCATGTTGACTGGTAAATCTATCAACGTGGGTCAGATGATTCAGAGGGAAATTTGTGTACGTGCTGCGAGGAAATCAGGGGCTCTATTTTTCTCATTTCGAATTACCAGGATGTGTCGTAATGCACATGCTCCTTATCTGGTAAATGAAGAAAAGCTGCATAACACGGGCGAAATAGATGCCATTGCTGTGGCCCGAATTGCCTAAGAAGGACCAGCCGAGCCTTCCCATTAACCCTCATCAAGCAGACCTGCAGCAACATCGAGCAGTAGCACCACCAGTGAGACCCTGCAGCAGCATAAATCCCTGGAGCAACACATAAGTCAACAGGAGGTTCAGCAATACCAGATGATGATAATGCTGTAGCAAATTCATCAGCAGCAGCGGCAATTCTGGGCATATGCAAAGGAACGAGACAATGCCTTAAAAAAGTCCCTGCAGAAGAATTTCACCAAACCCATTCCAATTTTCCCTGCATTTCCAGAAGAAATACTCCAAGATTTGGACGATGAGCACATGGCAGAATCTGATGAAGATGGATCTAATGGAGCTGCAGCGTAATTATGACAGGGAGTTTTCACCTCTTTACCCTATCTTTTTATTTCCTTATTTGTTCTTTTATTTTGTGTTACAGTGGGGACACTATTTGTTTTTAGGTTTGAGAGTGTTTTATCTGATTTTATTTCTTTTATGTGTTTTGTGCAGTTGTCTGTTAATATCTGTTTGTGTTCTATTACTCTGTTATGCTACAGTATTATGATCGAGTTTCATGAAACTCTTACTACTTTAAAATTTTCAGCTTATGAGATGAATTGTCGTAAATTGAATATTGGAGATATTTATTTTAGCTTGCTGTTATATGTGAAATTTCCAATTTCTCTATGCACTAGAGCTATGGATTAGAGGCCTTTAGGAAAACTTAAGAAATCTTGAATAATTGTGAGGGCTTAAGGTCTAGAAATGAATTTTGTGAATCTTTTGAAGTAAAATGTAGGAGACTAAACATAGAGGACTTAGTATAGGCATGATATATTGAAAGTAAAAATGAGCTTAAAGTAAAAATGAGCTTAAATTTGGGGGAGAAAAAAATAAATAAAAAAAAAGTTATGAAAAATGAATACTCCACTATTTTGAATTACTTAGTAACCAGGGGTAACATGAGCTCCATGTATACCTTTGCGTCAAACAGTAATTTGGAATATGAGTATACCTCGGCAACTCTGAAAGTGACTTTGCTAAGTAACCGGATGCTTTCATCACCAATGTTGGTATTCACGTAAAAAGGCATTGTGACATTTGAGTGAAAAAAAAAAGAGAAAAGAAACAAGTAATAATAAAATCATCCCCCAAATTAAGCTCAGTAGTGCAAGTTTGTTAAAGCCTTATAAGTCTTAAGTGTTTTGTTGACTTGCATTAGTGGAGAAGGATTTATAAGATCAGCTTTTGAAACCAAAAAGTTAGGCCCAATCATCATATTTTAAGATGACTTGAGTAATACAGAGAATTCTAACCATAGTTTCCACACACACACACACTCAAAGGAAAATTACATGTGAAAGTAAGTTTGTAATGAATTGAACTAGTATTTGAGAAAGGGTGATTCTAATCAGAGGATAAAGATTGAAAAGTGGAACAAAGAACTAAGGAATGATTTTCTTTCTGTCAGTAAACCAGAGCTCTTTTGTGTCTATGTCATTTTTGTTACTCGGGGACGAGTAACAATTCAAGTTTGGGGGTGTGATAACTTTATAAAAATAGAGTTATTTGGTATGTTTTTGAGTCTTGGGATAGCTGTTTTAAAGTTTCAAATTGTCTAATTTAAGTGTTTTTCTTTATTTTATTTTTGTCCGTGGTGTTTCCGATGACTACAATTTAATATAGTCAATATCTATTTTATTTTATTTTTATTTCTATTAGGAATGCTGAAATTAGAACTTGAATTCTGATGAATTTAAATGACCACATCTTTGAAGGAATGCTGAACTTAAGTAAAAGCTGGAAGTAACTTTGCTACAGCAACGCGCCAGAGCAATATGGAACAGCAGAATTCTTTTTCCAGCTGGCATTTTTTACACACAGCTGGTGCTGACAGCTAATATTAAATACCAGCTAAGGGAAAATGAAGCAAAAGTAGTCCTCATTCCATATTTGGCTGACACATGTGTTAGGGTACCTTACCTACTCTGATATAAAAGAAAAATGTACTGTAGGAAGAAAAGAAGAGGACGGCTGAACAGAGAAAAAGATGGAAAAGAAAAGAAAAAAGAGAAAGACAGTATAGAGAAGAGAGGACGAAGGAGAGGAAGTACTAGCAGCAGGGAGCTCGATTTACTATTATCCAGCTAGATTTTTCCTTACCTTCTTAAATCTTCTTTGTATTTAATTTCTTTTTCTTATCTTGAACTTTCTATTATCTATGAATTACTTTAAGTTGTTGATTTTTAAGCCCCAGAACATGAGCCAAGTTTTTTCTTAGCTGGGATATTGATGAATCTAAAGTTGTAATGAAAGATTAAATATTGTTTTAAGTGTTTATGGTAATTTCCTCTTGTTCACTCAACTGAGCTTTGTCATTAATTCCTATTATTGTTTGGCCACCAATATTTAGGATAAATAAACTAGGATTAATTCTGGAAAGGTTAATTTTAGTTAGATCTAAGTTGACTGATACATGTTTCAAGTGTCTTTTTAGTGGATTTCTGAATTTGTAATGATATAGGAATATATCGTTACCATGTATAACCCATTGAAAATCGACGCTATAAGGGAAGTATTGAGAACTGGATCAGCATAGGAATATGTTAAATCTGGTTTGAAGAACTTAAAACATAATAAATTCAGAAGATTATTATGTATTGATGGAATTTTCTGTTACTGGAGTGAATTTTGTCATAAGCATTGCTGCAGCAATTGTACCCAGATTTGCAATCAAGGAGGATTCAATCATCCCAACTTAATATATCTATCTATTTACAATCTCTTGTTTAGGTCATATTGTTTTATGTTTGGAATTTACATTTTTTATTTTGCATCTGTCAATTCTTACAATTTCTTAATTCAGCTTATTTGACATTAGTTTTATCTAACTAATTTTGTTAATCAATCCCTGTGGAGACGATATTCAACTCATTACTATATTACTTGTTCGGCACGTGCACTTGCGTAGCAATTATAAAATAACGCCAATAGCGATCGAAGAGTGCGAAAGGTTATAGAAAAGGGAAGATTCGAAATCCTAAGATTTGAGAAAGCTAGAATACTTGGAGATTTTGGTAAAGTAAGAAATGAGCACAAGCACGACTTTTATAGAAAGGGAACTGAAAAGTCTTCCCTAGAGGAGAATAGTGCAAGGAAGACAGAAGCACTAGAATTTTCAAAATTTGAAAAAATCGTGATACGATTTAGCGTGCACCGGTGTCAGTAATTAGGGAAAAATGACGGTAATGAGCCACGTGTACCCTTCGAATTGGCAGACCGAAGGCACGATGTTCCCACTTGATGGATGCAAATCCATCAACTAGGGAAATAGGGGCAGTTTTGGGGCCCGCTCTAAGATCATGTACCACATGGACGATTAAGTGGCAGAACAGATCACAGGGGGTACACTGTCCGAAATGTGTCCAGAAGGACTGCTTAAAAGTCACACGAGTCGTACGTGGTACCGTATGGGACCGTGGGCTGTCGGAGGCTAGGGCCTAATCCATTCCAGACCCTGGACGGGTTCGGCCCAGTCTAATTCTTACCTTGATAGTTAGGGGTCAGGAGCCTTGAGGCTCTTCCGCTAGAAGATCATTGGAGGCAGCGCACTGCTCCAGACCCAGACAGGGCATTTAATGCAATCCTGAATATGTGTGCGTATTGGGCAAACCGTCCTGACAGGACGGCGGCATGTCAAAGTCTCGTCCCCGCCGGGCTCAAGCCACAGGGGACGGCTGAAAGCAGGTCACGAAGATACACAGGAAATTACGGTAACCACGGCCTGTAATTTCTGGAGTAAGTCATGATGAAAAAATGTACTTGATCCTGCGATTGAGAGCCTGGAGGTTCTCAGTTCCAGGACTATATATATGAGCCATGCATCCCCCTGAGGACATGGGGCATATACACATACAGAAAGAGATATATAAAAATTTATAAGCAAGAGAAAAAACTTGATTTTTGTTACTCAATCTCAGGGATAAACATCTGACTTAAGCATCGGAGAGTCTTTGCAGGTGGCCACCCTCTCCTCTCCGACCCGACCTGAAGTCAGAAGCTCTCTGGGATAGCGAGGATACGTGGACAGTTGGTAGGTACAGCATCAGCAGTTCAGAGACACGTGGATAGCTGGTAAGAATCGTCACCAACAGGATGGATTCATAATTAGAAAGCCAACCAAAATCTACTCTCATTCTCATGCATGAAAAATGGTAGAGGCCAAGAGTAAAGTGTAACGTTGTGTGTTTTACGAGTGATTTAAGATTGAATTTATGATTACAAATGAATTTTGGAACTGATTTTCTACGTGTTGGAGTGATTTGTGATAATGAAAATTTCATGTGTGTTAAATCGTTATAAATTGTTATTTTAAATTATATGGAAAATTGTGACAATTTTTGTACGACAGACAAAAATTATAAAACGCACAATAATAATATATATATATGTATCACATATATAAAGTCATTAAATTTGTTATCCAATATGAATACTTATTTTACTTTTGTAAGACAGATACAGAATTTATGACTAGCACACAAATTAGGGTTACATGGTATAAAATTATAACTATCATGAATTATGTGACTATTGGTATCACATATATTGATTACTAATGGAGAAAATGTCATGATTTTTCTTGTAAAATTAAATTTGTATTAGATAAATGTTACTGAGCTATTGTTAGCCAATGTGAATGTTTATTTTGCTTTTATAAGACAGGCACAAAATCTGTGACTAATAGTCATAAATTAGGATTATATAACACAAAATTATGACTGTCATGAATTATGTGACTGTTAGAATCACATATATTGGCTACATATGACGAAAATATTATTGTTTTTCCTGTAAAATTATATTTGTATTAGACAAATATTACTAAGCAACCGTTAGCCAATAGGGAATACTTATCTTCATTTTGTAAGGTTGACAAAAATTTTATGCGTAAAAACCACAATTTACGATAATACGTCGTGATTGTATAAATTACAATAACATAATCTCACAAAGGTGACCATGAGTCCCAAAATTAAGACTACAAGTTACAAATCATGTTTATTTCTAATCACGAAATTAGTTACAATAAAAAACAAAAATTCTTATTCTAAAAAAAGTTCTTTAAAAAAAAATTAAGATGACAAACTATCAAAAAATTGTGATAAATAGTCCCACAACTTGCCATCACATAAAAACATTTTTAGAAAGACCATTTTTTTCTCTCCAATCGATGCTAAAAATGCAATTTTTTACTCCTGGAAAAAAATTCTGAAAACCATTCCACGAAGAAAAGCAAGTAAAGGCAAAACACTCGTAATTTCCTTAATTTACGAATCTCGGTCCTCAGTCCTCGATTAGGTGAGATTCGTAGTCCACTATGAGGCCCACTTCTTTGGCTGGTTGCTCTATGATCCTGTCTATTGGGTGAGATTCGTAGTCCATTCATGAAAAATGTACTGAAATTAAACTTTTTATTCAAAAGAAAGATATAAGCTTGAAGAGAAATTTTATCCAAAAAAATAAAGAAAAGAAAAAAGCTAGAAGAGGTAATAAGAAATCAATGATATAACAATTATGAAAATATCAAGTTTTTATTTATTTAGTTTTTTTTTTTCATATTTTGGTTGGATTCAAAAATCAGAATAGCAATTTGAAATCTCAGCACTGAACAGCAACTGATGGAAAAATGAAAATATAACAAAATATGTTGGAACACGGAGGGACAAATGCCTTCCTCTCAAGAGACGAATGAAAAAGATACAAACAAGACGACAAGCACAAATCCACACAAACATACATGACCAACAAACTCCTAAACTCATATGTCAATCACATTTAAATAATTAAAATAAAAACTAAAATGTGTGAGAGAGAGAGGACTCAGTTGTATCAGGTGGGTAACTATAAATGGTGAATTCATCTCTTAACTCTTATAAGAGGGGCATGCAAATGCATTTTATGCAATGTCAGAAACATTTATTGGCATACATACTAAATGAGGAGTTGAAAACCTACTCGTGTTCACAAGGAAACATAGACGGGAAACAAGGGAAAGCAATTTATAAACAGCAAGCGCAATTGCGGCTACTACCTTGGAGACACCCCAAAAAAAACTAAAACGGAAGAAATTACCCCTAGTTTGCCATCTTCCTATCCCCTTCCTACAAAAATAGCACACAAATATCCTGGACTTCTCTTCCTCCTCTAGTCAGATATTCTGATCTCCACTCCTAAAATTTCCTTCACCATCTCGTACGTAACAAATGCAATTGCAATCGACGGCACTACCTGAAAGATTGATGCAGAATCAAACACAAAATAACTATTATCACATAACCACCAAAAAATATTTATCTAGTCAATAAAAATTGTTTTTCTTAGTTAATATCCAGAAGCAGATGGATATCTTTTAAATGATTATCACATGCTGCCATAGAGCTGAATAGTGTAATCTCATGCATCCAAAACTTTAATATTCCCAAACAACAAAAATTTTCAAACTAAAAATTAAAACTCAATTTTTTTTTTTTTTGGGGGGTATGAAACAATTAAACCTCAATTTGTTTATCAATAAGTTAAGACTTAATCCTACACATCACGTATCTCTTAAAAAAAGAAAGGGAAAAAAAGAAAAGATAACAGGGAAACGGAGTTATGACTGACCTTGACAGAATTGGGGACCAATCCCTTGTACAATGCCCCGAAGCCTTCATGTCGAACAGTTTTCCTAAAGGCATCAATCATCCCAGTATATTCAAGTGGAGCTTTGCTCCTTCCATCACCAGTAACAACAGAAGCAGCATTATTCCAACCCACCATCTGCATTCTTCGGCGAATAACATCAAGTGGGTAAGCAACAGTCTGCCCAACCGTGCCAGCAGCAGCTCCACAAGCCAATCGTGTAATCACACTCAACTCAGTCTCAGATTCGTCAACAAGCCCAAATGGTTTAGCTTTGATTAACCAATCCTTGAGAGATTCATAGACAGCAAAGTTGAGACCAACATATGGAACCTGCAACCAGTAAATGTGGATAACTTCCCAAGTCAACAACAACCAAAGATAGGAAACCTTCCAAAGGTAGTGAACAGCAACAAAAGATAGGAAACCTTCCAAAGGTCAAGGGGATTTGACAAGCAATTGAAAGAGAATACAATACTCTATTATGCAAGAAGGTAACAACTAATTTGCACAACCCACAGCTCTCTCCTACGGGCCAGGGTTTGGTCCAATTGTACACTATCAGGCTGTCAAGCTTAATTGTGAACACTTCATAGAAAAAAAAAAAAAACCAGAAAATAGCTGAACCCACTTAATTAGGACCAGTACGGAGTTATGCCTCCAACAAAAATCTCTCTTCCTAAGTGGAGACACTGACAAGATGCTCAGTTCGGGGCTAATATCTCAGCGTAGTGTCTCAACCTATTAGTATAATCAACTCAGTGGCATTCATGCTTCACAGTGGTAAATTTTGATTCAAGACTCTCCAACTAATTCAGAAGCTTTGTCCTCTTGTACATTTTCAATGAACAATTTCAATACCATATAGATTTCATCCTTCTGAGGATGATTCCTGTCCCCTCTAACAAAGACATGAACTTTGCCTCTGATCTCAATCCAACTACAACCAGGAATCCTCTTCACTCCCTTTTCTTTCATTACTCTTCTTATTTTCGAAACAATCTGCCATCTACCAGCTGCAGAGTGTGCATTAGACAACATCACGTAAGACGACACATCTTCCGGATCCAAAGCCAGGATTTTTTGCGCTGCCAACTCCCCCAAGTCCATGTTCGAGTGGATCAGGCAGCCACCAAGTAATGCTTTCCAAAATCCAATTCCTGGATCAAAAGACAATTCACGAATGAACTCCTCAGCTTGTTTGAGACTCCCAAAGCGGGAGAGTAAATCAACCATACAGGCATAATGCTCAGGTTTTAGCAAGCTGGGGTTTTCAAGTCTTGCCTTGTTAAAATATGAATACCCTTCATTAACAAGGCCAGCATGATTGCAAGCCCATAATAAGCCAAGAATTGTGACACCATTAGGTTGACAACCTGATACTCGCATCCTTTCGAAAAAGCTTATAGCTTCATATCCTCTGCCATTTTGGGCATAACCACATATCAAGGCATTCCAAGATACGATATTTTTTTCCCCAAGTTTGTTGAAGACCAAGAGACTATCTTCCATGCTTCCACATTTTGCATAAAAGCTCACAAGTGAATTGCCAACAAACGCATCAGACTTACCCAAGAACTTAACAGCGCAGGCATGAAAGCTTCTGCCTATACCAAGTGCTGCAACATTGGCAGCTGCAGTGATTGCACAAGGAAAAGTAGAATCATTAGGTATCAATCCTTCTCTAAGGAGCTTAACAAAAAGATTCAGAGCCTCTTCATTGTGGCCTGTCTGGCTGTACCCACCAATCATTGCATTCCATGAAACAATGTTTCTCTCTGGCATAGATTGAAAAAGCTGAAAGGCATCTTCAATTCTCTCCTTTTTTAGGTATCCACATATCAAAGTGGTGTAAGAAACAACATTTGGAAATCGGGTATCTTCAAAAGCTTTCCGGGCATCTTCGATCTTACTCAATTTAGCATACAAATCCAAGAGTGCACTTCCCACAAAAACATTATTATGCAAACCTATCTTTATGGCACATGCATGAAATTGCTTGCCTATACGAATGTCTCTCAAAGAAGTTAATGAGGGTAATAGAGTGCCAAAAGTATATTCATTGGGTCTGATATGCGACGCAAGCATTCTTGAAAAGAGAGAGACAGCTTCTCCATGACGACTCCACCGAACAAATTGGCCAATTATGGCAGTGGCAGATACCACACTCAGACCAGATGCTTTACTGAACAATTGCAGAGCATCCAATAGTGCATCTGATCTAAAGCAAGGGGAAGCAGGTTCTGGTTGAATAAGAATAGATGAAGTTGCTTTCTGGTTTTCAATAAGATGAGAAGACCCAAATGAGTGAATTTTCCTCTGTGTCCGCTGGGAAAAGGAAAGGGGTTTCATGTGTGAGATTGGGCTGGTACTCTGGCCCTTGGAAACTGAATCTGACTAGCTAAGCAAGATGTAGACTGACTCCGTTGATCACAAACAAAATAAATCTAACGATCTCGTAATACTATGGAGAAAAGTAACTAAACCAGGACCTAATAGCAACAAGAAAAAGGGAACAAAATGCAAAAAACCTAACACTGTAGAGCAACAGATGCTTTACTCTCAGACATAGATTAAGTAAAAGGGAGCAAATTCTACATGAACTAAAAATCATCCAGTGGTGTAAGTTCACTCACAAGTCACAGCTTTTGTTTCTTTTTGTTAAAAAAAACATACAATTAGGGACAGAGTGTAAGAATTACTCACAACTCCAATAACTGATGGAAGCCATCCCTTGTACAAAGCCCGTGGGCCCTCCTCTCTAAGCACAGTCGATAGGGCGTGAAACATTCCCCTGTACTGGTAAGGAGACTTGTCCGTCTGTAGATTTATGAAGAAAATAAAGTTAAATACAAGTTGAGATATATAGTGCAACTCCCTACGAATCATTGATTTGAAATAGACTTGATACACCTTAAACAGGAGAGTTTTCACGTCTTATGACTGAAACCTTTACAGAAGCATCAACGAAAGATCATCAATGTGGAAGTACATCTTCCTTCTAAAAAACAAATGAACGGGACCATAATAAATACCTGCACCGTTAGCCTTCCTCGCACCATGTCCATTGGGTATGTTGCAGACATGGCAATAATACCAGCACATGCTCCAGCCCCAAGTCGCAAGACAGGCGTGAGTTGAGCATCCTCTGCAAATAGAAGAAGATGACTTGGATAATCCTATATTCCCACTTTAATATATAATTCCATCTTTGAGTCTAAGAGTCAAGAGTCAAACAACAGAAGCATGTAACTTTAGATACTTCAACATCCTCTCCAACCAATTATGATCTGGTGAAAAATCAACATACAACAACAGGGGATAATAGATGCTGACTACAAAATGATGAAGTCTGACACTAAAAGATTTGTGACATGGCAAAAGGGAGTTCGTTCTCCACTTATAACTTATTACATGCAATAAAACGAATGACATAGCCATGTATTACGTAGAGAATGACATAGCCATGTATTAAACTTTCCACATGTGAAATTTTTATGTAGAGAAGATCCATAATTTCATAACTATCATTTTAATAAAATAACATGCATCAAAAGCTCACGTAAGTAACTAGAAGAAAATATAATTTACAACTAAAAATCAACAGAAAAAAAAAAGCAAAAAATATTGTCATGCTAAAGCTGGACATACCATTGCCAGTTTGTTGCTGATACATAAGCAATATTGCCCTGTGGAAAATACAGCAAAGAGTGATCATAGGGGATAAAATAAACAAATATTATGATGCATCTTCGAGTCATAAAACAATTCATAAATAGAGTGATCTCAAGATGCATGAGCAAAGACGAACAGAGACTGAAAAAACAGCACTGAATCCTTAAACTAGTGAAACTGTGGCTAATATTAAAAAACCGTGCACATTGCATTCGGCGGTGCAACTTTACACTAACTGTGTTGGCAGTGAAATATGAAGAACCTTTCTTTTTTCTTTTAAAGATGAAAATTAGAAATCCATAAATGGTTTTGACTCCAGCTCCTCACACAACAGAGACATCAAGATAGTAGCTTCCTGGAACAAAATAATCATTCCCCTACACAAATCAATATGGAAAAACTATTCCAAGGACAATTCATAACTTTGGCTGCCATACATGAAGTTCAACTGGCCTATGCCTACAGAGGACATTCTTCTTTAGTAGAAGGATCTCACACTCAACAAACTCAGTTTCACAACAAAACAGCATTTTAAAAATTCCACCGACTGGCTAAAGACACAAACTGAAGAGAATATTGATACTGATCTAAGGAATATAAAATAAAAATATGAAGACGACTTACTTAGAAGCTTGCTCATAGCTGAAAAACTTGACAGCAGAGTTTGGGACTATACGAGCACAATTGGTACCATTTCCCTTAAATAGTCCACGGAAACCTTCAGTTCTCCAGATGTATTTCAAACCTTGAATTGTTCCATTGTATTTTATGTTATGGGGATTCTGGACCTGTATAGCACAGGAGCTAATCAATACACTGCATATATAAATTTGAAAATGAGAACTGCAGAATGATATGCAATATGTCCACAATATGTACATTATGTGCGCATGAATTATGAAAAATATGAACCTGTAGTAATATTTTCAACCGTTCCAAAGGCGCTACTGCTGTCCGTGACCTGCATGGGCATCAACTAAAATGCTCAAGAAAGTAAACTTTGTAGTTGCCTTCAAATACCCAGGGAAAAAAATCCAAATAAATAACACATGCTAAAGCATTCCAACATATGTATATAAACATGCACACTACTTTCCTTTGTAAGAGAAACTACTCCATCGGTTAAGTCCCAGATGAAAATAACTATCTGACAATAAGAAATTAAGAACACTAAAACTTACTTCAACACAACACAGACAGTACAGATCACTCTGGAAGAAAAACAGAATAAAAGAATGTGATGGACTCGTTATATTTAATAGCACTTACATGTGTCTCGACCACCATATGAAGCTCAAAAGTGAAAGAGACAATGAAAAAACATTGACCAGTTACATGCAATACTAAATCTTCTCATATCATTTCATTACAAAATCGAAAGTAGCATTTTCAAATCACTTCAACTATTGATATGAGATGACACTAATTTGACATTTGACAACACTACAAATCTTCCTTGCTACTGAAAAACAATATTATTGAGATTAAGAATTCAAAAAGGGAAAAATATAAAAAGGTAACATTTTGGCTTCTCTTGCTGCACCCAGACAACCACACCATAAAAGGTCTACTTCTCCAATTCGATTAATCTCGTCTTCACTCACCCCTTACTTAAACATTTGAGAAACTTTCTTCAGATAGTTAACTGGAAACTACTTGCAGAAAAACAAGCAGAACTAATGATAAAAAAAAAACATGATAAGATCTCACTGACTTAAAGTTCCATAAGATTCAACAAAATAAACCCTTTTAATTCCTCTAATTCAACCTCAAAGTAACCAAAAGAAGCAAACGCAAAAACCCATTTCCTATTTTCAAAATCATTTCTTCCCCATTAAAACAAAACCCACAGAAACAAAAACAAAAACAAAAATCTGGGCAGAAATGAAAAAACAAAAATTCATATTGGTAGTACTTCCCTCACCACCATAATCAATCACTCTATAAATTAAATAAAAATAAACCCAATTACAAACCGAAAAAAAAAAAATCCACAGAATTCCACAAATGAAAATTTTACGAGAACGAAAAACTCACACTCCTCCAGCGACTCCACCGGCGACGAGAGACTTGCATATACTGAGAAGCGCATAGTTGGGCTTAGGCGCCTTAACCACACTCTCTCTGGCTCTGGCGAGCTTGGCCTCCTCAGCCAGATTGACGATTGTCGAAACCGCAGATTCGCTCTGTTTAACATCCTCCGAAGCCATTTTTCGTTGGTTGGCTCGCCGGTGCCCTATGTCGTCGGAAAGCTTAATCTGAGGTTATTCCGGTGATCGAGGGGGGAAAGTCCAGGTGGGGTTTACGGGAAAGCGTGCCTCAGCCACAACAACATTCCCCTTCTTTTAAGGGTTAGGGTACAGTGGTGGTGAGTGGTGACTGAGGAGGAAGCCGAGCCTGAAACTGCTGAGTCGCGAGAGAGCTCTCTCCTTTAAGTGACGGCGTCTGATTATTAGGTGACATATATATATTAACTCGCCAAAAAAAAGAAAATCAAATGAAATGGAAAAGTGGGCACAGACTTCTACTACTTGCTGGCGCAGAATAAAACAACTACGCACGACCGTGGTAGGTTTACACGTGTGACGTTAGAACCTGTCAACCATTTTTGTGGTGGTGCTGCTGCAACAGGGCTTCACAGTCTTTTGCAAATAATAATAATAAGGGATGATAATATTAAAATGGGGACTTTTGGGATACGGTATACTTAATTGAGTGTATCAATACGTCATGTTATATGCATTTTAATTGGTGGAGGAACATTGGTAGCCCACATAAGTTGGGTAATTAAGTATCACCGTTACATATACGTGTTAGTTGTCCATGAGAAAGATTACATGATGTTAGGGTCTTCGTTGCATTTAAGATCGATGCTCAAAGATCGGCTTCCAGGCAATTAATAGCCAAACCTTACTAAAAAACGAGGTCGATCAAACAGTAGTTGAAAAGGAGGCCAATGACGCTTTTGGGCACCATTTACTCTGTCTTTCCGTCTTTCTGGACACTATGTATCTTCTCGACGTAATTCTAGATTCAAAACTGCTTGATCCGCGTCAGATTATGAAGAACGACGTATACAAATGTGTCCTCTATAACACAAAACAGTACCATTTGGCCTATGGGATTATAGTAATTCGTTTAGGGAGTTGGAGCCCAGATCTATGGTGGGTTTACGATGAAAGAACAAATAACCCTTCCGAAAGAACAAAATCGTGTCTTCTGGGCATCATTATGGGTACCATTTGTACATGTCTTTGAGACAAGCAAACACGCATCAAACTCAAACCTTGTTCTTTCCTATAAACAAACTGTAGAACATGAGATTCGATGACTTATCGTCAATTATTCCAATTCTTCTCACAAATATAACAACAACCATGGAGATATCCCTCGAGCGACCAAGAATCCGAGATTACTTATTTTCTAATCTTCTTGGCTCAGTATACAAGTGAAGCGCAAACAAAATTTTCCATAAATGAAGGGCCAAAATAGGATACCATTTCGTAAAGAGTGATCGCACTTAATCTTCATGCCGTTTGTAAGATGTCGCCCCTCTCTCCATTCAACTGTAGGATCATCTGTTTCACAGGCTATTAAAGACACCAGCAAAACAGTAAATCTGGACCATTCTTTTCTAATCACACGACTAGCATGACGAGGTGTATTGATACGTCCAAATGGGTATACCGTACCCTAGAAGTCCCCTATTAAAATACTTGAGTTTTATTTTAAAAAAATCCTAATTTTTGAATGTTCGTAAAATAATATTTCATTTTTAAATTTCTGCAAAATAATATTCTGATTTTTGAATTTCTACAAAATAATACTCTCATTTTTAGATTTTATAAATTAATACCCTGACAGTTAAAATTCTTGCAAATTAATATCCTAAGATTTGAAATTCATATAAATTTATAACTTTAATATCCAATTAGTTGATTTTAATAATAAAAAGATGATAGTAGTCATCATCAACTTTACTAAAACTTATTAAACAATAATAAAATTTCTTTAAAATATTTGTAATTAGCTTATTTTACTTTTCATTTGAAAAAGAAAAATAAAAAATTAGTACGAAAGGTAAAACTAGTTAATTGTAAAAAAAACATGAGAGGTAAAAAAATTATGTTTTCTAAGCAGTTAATCAAAAAAAATAGTTATAAAATAATTTCTGATAATATACTAATATCTAAACATTTTTAATAAGTTAATGAGAAATGTTTGTATCTTTTAATTTGCTCATAGTATAAATATACAAAAAAAAATAAAAGCTGAAGGTATTAATTTGTAGAAATCATAAATGTCATGGTATTAATTTGTAAAATTCAAAAGTGAGAATATTAATTTGTAGAATTTTAAAAATTAAAGTATTATTTTATGGAAATTTAAAAGTGAGTATATTATTTTGCAAACGTTCAAAAGTTAGGATTTTTTTTAACTAAAAAGTTAAAACTCAGGGTATTTGTACGTGATTAATCCTAATAGTAATAAGCGATAATCCGAGAACACTCTTTTTATTCTAGATTTATACCATGCTTAAGTCTGTGTTCTCATAATAAAATCTAAAATATCTCCTATTTTTTTAAAAATAAAAAATAAAAAAATGAATCATTTTTCTTTTTTGTCAAACTTTTGACTTAATTCTTTTCTAAATGACATTAATACCCTTAGAATAGTAATATCCAAATAACTCTTAGGGGTGTTTATGGTTGTTTGGTCGATCTAAACCTCTTACGAGTAGACTAAACCACACATACGGTTTAAAACGAGCATTAATTTATAAAACTAAAAACCAAATTGAACCACTTAGTTTGTAGTATTTTCAAACTATAACCAACCATGGAAGGGAAAAAATCGGGTGGATATGATATGGTGTGGTTCGATTTGGCTAGTTTTCATAGTCTAATAGTTATTTTGAACAATATGCCCTTCATTAATTTCTTTTAAAAAAAAAATAATAATCAAAAAATTTATTTAAAAAAATTATCAACTTTTCTATAATCTAGAAAAATAATATAATATTCTTTTTAATTTTTAAAGAAAAAATTGAGGGATAATAACAAAATTATTCTCTAAGTTTTGATGAAATGCTCAATATATCTTTTTAATTTTTTCAAATTACAAAAATATCCCTTCTGATGGGCAAATTAATACAAATTTCATCATTCTAACTTATTAGGTCAAAATTAACATGCAAAATGTTAAAATTACTATCTCTCTCTAAACTTATAACAAACAAATTTTTTTAAAATGACCAAAATAAAATTACCTAAATACAATTAAGTAGCTAAAATAATGAAAAGGTTTCTTTGAAAATATTATATAAGACTTTTCTTCAACGAATCTTCTTATTTTTAGCTATTTTTCTCTTTCATCTACCATTATTTTTTTCTTCACTGAACACTATCTATTATTCTTTAAGTAATATTTATTTTGTTACAAGTTTTGAAAGAGAGTAATTTTAATATTTGTCCATTAATTTTGATCTAATAAGCTATAGGAGTGAAATTTGTATTAATTTATCAATCCCAAGAGATATTTTTGTAATTTATAAAAACTGAAGGGATATATTAAGTATTTCATCAAAACTCATGGACTAATTTTGTTATTATTTCAAAAATTAATTAGATAGTGGGGAGTGTTTGATAATAAATTTTTAAAACATATACAAAGGTATTTTATGTATGAACGAGTCTATTGCTACCCTTTATGTACTCTCATCATTAGAGCTGTAAATATGGATAGCCGGAGGAGAAATTTGGGCCAAGTTGGGCCGGCCCGCAAAGTAGTTTTGAAGGCCCAGCCCGCAAGGCCAAAGTTCCGAGTCGGGCTAAATCCGGGCCAAATCTGGCCCGGCCCGGAAATTTAAAAAAAATGAAAAAATAGAAAAATAAATAGAAAAATGAATCTTTTTCAATAAAAAAATAAAATTACTAGTTGTATACTTACTTATTTAGTAAAATAAATAAATAATATTAATAAGACAAATTTTTAAAAATAGAATAACTCAATCAAATAGTAAATAAAAAAATTAAGGAATTATTTATTTATTTATTAATAACGACTACCTCCTTAAAAACCTTACCAAATAAAACCCATTGGGATAAAACCTTGGTAAGAAAAAAAGAGTGTAGTCTAAACTCTAATGTCTAACTATTACAATTAAAAATTTAAATTATCCAAAAAGTACAATTAGAAGTTATAAAATTAAAATTACATCTTGTTTCTCTAAGCATTGGTACTTGTAATGTCTTCTTCTTCGACATATAAGCTTTGGAATTGGTCAACAAGTTCTTTATTGTGTGTGGTATGTTGTATTCGCTTTCTAGCATGTTCCCAATCTCTAAGACATGTAAGCACCTCAATCATGTCACTCGTCAATGAGGTTCTTTGTTCTTCAAATATCCTCCCAGCTATGCTAAAAGCATATTCTAAAGAAACCATTGATACTTGAATAGTTAAAATGTCTCTAGCTAATTGTGAAAGTACGGAAAATTTTGGTTGATATTTTTTCCACTATTGCAAAATGTCAAAGTCATCATCATCTGAATCTAGTATAGAGAAGTCTGGGTGTAGGTAAGTGTGAAGCTCATTGAACTGTGATGCCATTGTTGGTGTTGAGGCCGGACTTGGTGATGATGAGCCAGTAGATGAAATAATATCCCATATTTGCCACCTTTTCTCTGATCGTTGTTAGATATGTTGACTTTGTTGACTCATTAAATTGCCAAATTTATTCTCATATATAGAAAATATTTCAAACAACTTGTTACGTGCATTACTATATTCATGTGAAAAATCTAAATCTAAACATGCACCAATGTATGAAAGACCATCCAATTTTACTCTAGGATCTAAAATAAAAGCAAAAGAATATAATAAAGGAATTTCCTTATAATATTTTTTTAGTTTTGTTTGTATTTTTTTTCTACAATTGGTTTAAACAATTCATTATTTCTATTCAAAAAAAACATGTTACACATTTTATTAACAATATGCAAAGCTAAAAGAGAAGTTGGAGTATAAACAACAGATAAAGAAATAGTACTATCATAAAAAAAATTCTAAAAATTGTATAAATTGTGTGATAATATACCAATCTCGAGTTTCCAATACTATAGAACCTATTTTTGAGTTGTAAAAGATAGTAATGACAGATTCATTCTCTATTGTGTTCTTTAACATCAAATAAGTAGAGTTCCTTCTAATGGGCATGTCTAGTCCAAATTTCCTCGGTTTAAGACCTTCAACTTTACAATATCTTTTAAACTCAGCTATACGTGGGTTAGAGTTATGAATCCAAGAAATAGCATCTCGAATTTTCGAAATATGTGAATTTATAACCTTCATACCTGATTTTACAATAAGATTGATGATATAGCAAGTACAAGCATTAATAAATCTCCGTTATATGTGTTGATAAACTTCTCAATATCACCAATGGTCTTTGTATTGGCAGAAGCATTATCTAAAGTGATAGAGATAATACGATCTTGTATATCATAATCTTCTATAACACTTAAAATACGCTCACAAATATTCTCAACATTATGTTTATGATCAATGAGTTTGAAACCAATTATTTTTTTATGCATAACCCATTATAAGTCTACATAATGTGCAACTACACTTATATAATCTTGGTTAGTCATACCACTCCAAATATCAAATGTTAATGCAACACTAAAGTTTAATGAATGTATTTCAGATTTTAATGTAATTCGTATTTTATTATATACAGCAAAAATGTTACTTCTAGTAGTTGTTCTACTAACTGACCTAAATTGTGGATAATATAATCTTCTAACATATTTTTCAAAAAAAGGATTCTCACCAAAATTAATAAGCAAATCAGTAGCAGCAATTAATTTACCTAGAGATTCTCTAGCAACATTAGAATCATAGGTCCAAGTACTTACTGAACCGTCTTTGTTGAATTGAAGCTGAGGTTGCATGGGATCCTTTCCTCTATTATGTTTTTTTGCACATTTTTCACCGTGGGCTTTAAGGTGTCGAGTTCCACCAGTTGAAGTTGTAGTTAAGAGTTTTGTACAAAATTTACATTTTTCCATTCTTTTCTTCGTGCCATTCACATCTTTATATTCAATATCAAAGTAGTCTCATACTTTTGAAGTACAAACCTTTGCATGTTTTGAGATGGCACTTTCCGAACTACTATATTGAGTAGCACTTTGAGTTCCACTTCCATCAGTAGGAGTACCCACTTGAGTATGTGTACGAGGTTGATTTTGCATTTCATGGACTTGGTCATCGCCTTCTTCTACTAGGCGGATTTGTATTTCTTCCGTTTCGGAATCATGATTATCCATTCTATATTCATTGTTATCCAAATCAATTGGAATATTTCTATTCATATCCATATCCTACAATACCAATAATACTACTTGGTAAACTTATATATTTATACATAAATACACATATTAAATATTATGCACATATGCATTAAAAACATTAAATTAACGAAATAATATTTATACCTCCACTCCACATATTCATAAAAGAAATATGCATATTAAATTTAAAGAAATAAACACATTAAATTTAAGAAAATAATGAACATAGACAATAATTTTTACTATTGTATTAACAAAATTAATAGACAATAAATTAAAGATATGATGATAGAATTAAAGAAATATTCAAACCTTGAGTTGAAAGAGTTGAGACTTGATAATTGAAGCTTTTGTGACTTAACTCACTTGAATATATTTTTTAAAAAAATTTTAAAATTGATATGGAAAATATTAAAATAAATAATTGAATTAGAGAAATATTAAGAAGAGAGAATATGAAGATTGAAGAAGATATGTGAAAAAAATGAGTGAATAAGAGAGGTATTTATAGAAAACTACATTGTAATATTTTATAATTTATTATTATTATTATTTTAATAATTAAAAAAATTGGGGAGAGCACCCTCCCCAATGGTAACAATCCCCCTCCCCAACGGTCATATACATGGGAGGGGAGGGGGAAGGAGGCCTTGTATATACAGGGCTTCCAAAAAAAACAAAAAAAAAAGTGTGTGGGCCATCGGCTCGGCCTTAGAGGCCGGGCCATAACCGGGCCATTCACACCCAGGTCGGCCCGGCCCGGCCCAAATTTTCAGCCCTGCTCATCATACCTCATTTTCATAATTTTTTAGTGCTAAAAAATCCCTCAATGAAATTGTTTTTAAACACATGTCTCTGTATATACTATAGAAAAAAAAATTCTCAACTTTTTAAACAAAATTGATTTTGAACTCTAATAATTTAAAGACGGTATGAGTTGTTACGAGTTATTTATTTATTTATTAACATACTGATCATAATATATCTAATTTTTTTTATACATTCTATATATTGGTATATATATAGTATAAGAAAGGATTGTGGCCACTCGAATATGCAGAATAACTTTAGTTTTTATTTTTATTTATATATATTTACTTTTTTCAATATTCCTTGAAGATGGATATATAATAGGATGAGTTTTTCTTTGTTTTTTTTTTGAGAACATGTCTCGGCACCCAAAAAAAAATCTAATTTTTTTTATTGATTTTTGATTTCTTAATGTGTTGGTAGAAGAAGATGAGAAAAATGAAAAAAAAAAAAACAGAAAATAGATGATTAGTCCAAATAAAGAAAAACAATTGAGGTAGGTGTGGGAAGATGGAAAAAATGTAAACTATAATCTAGGAAAAAATTGGGTGTAGAAAGTAGTATTTAGTTTTTAATTTTAATTAGAAATATAGTTTTAGAAATAGTATGGGTACAGTGATTAGAGGTATGGTAATAGAGCTGGTCTTTAGATATTTCATATTTCAATTTTAATCAAAAAAGTACTTAAGTATATTTTTTTCATATTTTAAAAAATAGAGGGGATACTTTTGGGTTTTCTAAAAACGGATGGTTAAATATGATATTTAATCATAATAGAAGGGATGTTTTTGGGATAATCCTTAATGATAAAAGCAACTGAAAAAAAAATACTATAAATTATGGTATTTTTAACTATGTCTTTTGACATGTGAAAATTATACATCTATATTTGAAATCTCTGTAAATATCTATCATTTATATCCAAATTGACTATAAAATTTCATACTACACATTAATCCAAAATGAGAATAACTTATTTCTGCTAACAAATATAGTTAAAATATACTGAAAATAGCTTAAAACATTTAGCATAAATTACTAAATCTGTATGTATAATGTAAGAAATTGCATAGATTTCAGATGTTATGATGTAGTTTTGCACAAACTAAAATAGTCTTAAAACTACAGAAGAGTTATATTTAGAGTATTTTTTGTGACTAACTAAAAAGAAAACAATAATGCTAAGAAACTATATAGTACCCACATAATATTGGTGTGTCTCTATTGATAGGTAAGTCTTATTTTATTTGTAATTATAATTGTTGAGTAAAGAATAGATGAATTATGTAGAATTATGGCCCTTTTTTTAAGTCTTATAATAAAATAACTGAATTTTGGGCAATGTTAAAGTAAATATACATTTTTAAAATGTTGTAAGAAAATTATTGGTATATTAGTATATATACAACATGCAAATATGATATACAACACTCAATACATAAACTTGTTAAGGGAATATTGGGTACATAAACTAAAACTAAATCTATAATTATATATAAGTGCGTATACCAAATATAAAAATAAATATATTCAACCATTTAAGTACAAAAAAGAGAAAATAGGCATTCACTAAAATAAAGTGTAAAAAATTGACATACTTTATTTTTTTTTTTTATCTTTTATCTTTTTTCAAAGTACCAGCAAGTCGTGTCTCCACTCCTCTCCACTCTCTTCTCTTTTTCTAATTCGTTTTATTTTGATATTATTAGTACTTTTTTTTTTTTTTTAATAAAGGTTGTAGGGTTAGAGGTTCGTATGCCTCTGTAATCTTGTGGAGACTCAAAAGTCTTGTGTTTTACATTGGATCCCTCGTTTTACATTGGATCCCTCGTATATGGATTGCCCACTAATGTCTTCATTCCTCTCCATTCTTTTCTCTTTTTTTAATTCGTTTTATCTTGATGTTATTAGTACTTGGAGTTTTGGAGGAAAGTTTTCACATACTCCAAAAATGAGTTTTCACATATTCTTAATAGCCAAAAGTAATCTAAAAAATGCTTTTCTATTTTCTTAAATCTAAGCATTTTTAGATTGTTATCATTCATATGAACATACATTAACATCAAGTTTTTCTATTTCTAAGGGGTCGTTTGGTATAGAAAGTTTTAAGTTTTCATATTAATTGGAGAGCTAATGACAGGCAAGTAATTGTCTTAAAACCTGAATTAACGTGTTTGGTTGTGTTTGATTGCATATACAAAATATTATTTATGATTCCTAGGACGGTTAGAAAATTATGCTTAATCGTGTATCTAGTCGTGCATTGGAATGTATTATTTTTTTTTTCATATTTTATCATAATTATAAATAAATTGTTTTTGGCATTTTTATATAATCAAGTAATATGTTATTTTTTAAATATTTATAAATTTATTTTCTTGAAAACAATAAAATAATTATAAAATTTGGAATTGTTTACTTGGCTAACAATTTTATTCAATTAAAACATTTCCTAATTATACATGAGATCCCAAATCCTCATTTTCTTTCTATGCAAACACTGTACTTAATCAATTTAATTTAAAAAGTTCACCGTAATGCCAAAACGACCACCCTTTTTTATCTATAAAATGTGAAATCATGAAAATCTAGTGAAAGACTCACAAATTTGAGTTTATAAGGTATATAAAGTTCATCGCTTCGGATTACTTTCACATTAACCCATTCTCTAACAAAGTGAGTTCAGATGCATCCACTTACCCAAGTTTCAAAAAAGCCCAGTACTCTATACCAAACATGGGAATCTCTAATATTCCTATTTCCATCAAAACTTTAACCCATACCCCTAAAGCATTAGCACTACAACATTTTATACAAATAAGATATCAATTTAGATTTTAAAATACAAGTTTTTTTCTTCATAATCGTGCAATTCTAAAATTAAATTATATAAAACCTAATGGCTAAAACTTATCCATTGGCATTCAATATCAAAATAATTTATATTAATCTTCATATTGAGTTATTATTATTATTATTGTTAGAGTGTGAGATTCACTAATTAATTTTTACCCTGTGTTATAAACTTAGGGTAAACTGTAAAAAAATACACTAAAGTTTGAGTGTTCTATAATTTAAACTCTAAAATTTGAGTGTTATACAATTTAAATTATGAAGTTTAGATTTTGCAAAATAATATTCTAAGGCAAGTTTGGAATGCAATATAAAGATGAGATTGAATTAGATTAAATTAATCTCATGTTTGGTGCTTACATACCAGAGAAATTGAATTGGATTATAATAATCTGTTCTAAACATAATACCTTTAGAATGGAATAATTTTATCATCTTGAGAATTTGAGATTAAAAGGGATTAGTAATTTGACTAAAAATAATAGAATGTTTTTAAAGTAGTAAAAAATGGTACCTTCGAAATTAACTTTTAAAAGTGGCAAAACCATAAATGGTATTTTTCAAAATATTTTTTTATAAGTTTTATTTTTACAAATAATTTTATGAAAAATGATATTTTTTTCCGAAATAAATTTTGAAAGTGGTATTTTTGCAAACAGGTTTTTGAAAGTGATATTTTTTACAAAATTGAGTTTTGAAATTGGTATTTATCTAAATATATTCTTAAAAGTGGTATTTTTTAAATAATTAATCCTCAACATTTGTTGTTTAGTTAAAACTATAAAACTCACGTGCTAATTCTATCCTAACAAAAAGTAGCACTCTAAATATGGGATTGAATTGGACTATAATTCTATCAGTAGCACTCCAAATATGGGATTGAATTGGACTATAATTCTATCTTATCATATCCTATACAATCCAATTCAATCTTTTAAGATAGTCAAATTCTGTCCTATCATATGTAATCTAATCAAATCCTTTAAAATTGTTCAATAATATCCTATTCTATCCCGCATACTAAACAAATTTTTATGGAACTTAGACTTTTTCATCGTTTAGGATTTTATGAGATAATGGGGACACTAGCAAGAATTTGTCTTTTTAATAGTCACATTCAAAATGTTCCCGCTTGAGCTTCTTAAGATTAAAGGTGAGATTGTGATGGTCATTTGAAAGGAGAAGTGAACATTGTCGAAAGAATTTGGGTCTTGGATATTGCAAAGACAAAGAAACTGTAGTAAAGGCAGCCAAAACTATCACGTAGGTCTCTTGTTCTCCTCTTATTCTTTTTTCTTTATATAATTACATGTTTGCCTTATCTCATGATATTTATAGATGATATCTAAGTGGCTATCATTGTTGCTTTCTTTCGGAATAAGATTCTTGGGATTCAATGAGCAAACATATATTCCTCTCTCTTGCCAAAGTGCATTTAACGTTGCATGTCTCTGGATGGAGGAGAGGTTGGCCTTCTCCAACACAAAACATGTATATATCAGAAAAATTACGTACTTAAGAAGTCATTTCACTTTGTATATATCACGACCAAAACCCCGGGTTAATGGCAGAAGGAGAATTTCGCTAAAATTAGAAATTCCTTAGTTTAAAAAAAAATATATATATTTAAAGGGTTTTAAAATTTTAAAACGACATAATAAACAAAAGTATTTGGAATTCCAACCAATGAACCTATCCCACAGTTCATAGTCACCAATAAACACTGACTGAAAAATTATAAAAAAAAAAATTTCAAATAGTTCACTGAGCATCATCATTCATACTTTAACATTAAGCTAGTATGACATATATAGTTTACAAATATATTCAAAGTAACACACTTAATTTGAATACTAGCAATATCCATTTATTTAAAAAGTCTTAAACACAAGTCTTAAATTCATATTCTTAGCATTACCAAGTCACAAACTACAAGTAAAAGACAACTTCTTATCCACTTACTGATGTCAATGTTACACTGGATACCATCTGTGGAGAAAGTAGGGAGGGTGAGCATAAAATACTCAGTAGGTTACCCAATTTCCCTTTTTGGGAAAGTCTTTTTATAATTCTCAAAACACCTGAATGGTTAGTAGTACTGGAAAATATTTCTATAAATATTAAAGATTTAAACTATTTATAGAAAACCATGCTAAAAACCAAAACCATATATCTTGGTCAAAATATATAAAAGTCTTAATTAAAATAAGCATAATGCACATCACATAAATCAACACATCACATGAGCTCTCATCCTCTCATCACGACTAGAGCAACTTATACTATATGTATTGAGTGCTCCCTGCCTAACATCTATCTCTGGAAATCAGAGGGATATCTATGTGTCTAATCCTACCGAACCGAAGGGGCACCGAATGCCTACGCTTACCAAATAGAGATAGTCAAAAAACAAACTCCGCACGGGTTTACAGGCTCTTATCGAAGGCGGATATACTAGTCCGTCTACTATAATACCGTGATGTCTCAGACGACTCTCATGCATGACCGTATGAAATGTGCAATATGTGGAGTCTCAAACAACTATGCAGTGGTTTAACAATCTAGACATGCTCTGATTTTTAAATAAAAATCTATTTTGTGCATAAAATATTTGACAGTTTAATTCCTTTGATTTAATCAAATCCAAAGTATAAAAATTATACGAAATCATACGTAAAATATCCAGAGCAGTCTACAATGTTTTACAAGTTCGTAATTCACTAAAATAATTATTCAAATAATTTAATTTAATAAAATCACGAAATTTCACTTTTCACAATAAATTCCAATTTTTAGGAAAAATAAGAGAAACAAAGAAATTGAATTTCCTACCTAGAAATAGTAATTATGTTGAGCCAATGACAGTCGAAATATCCTTAATTGATCGTCTAGTTGTTCAGACAGTCGTTCTCGAATCTCGTCACGTTCACTTGAAAAGTTGACTTTTCAAACGGAGTCTCAGAATGAGAAACAGAGGTCATCACTGCATTTAGAACACCCAAAAATATTGGGTTAGATATAAAGTTCGACAAAACGGGTCCCGGTACGAAACTGATTGTGACACGCAAAAAAAGTGCAATTCACGAGCTATTTTCTCGATATTCGTACCACTTCAGAAAACAGTAGTATTTTATATCAAAATTCATGTCCCGACCTCACTGAGTCCAAATTCGAAGTCAGAACTCAGTTTCGAAGTCCCGAGCATTAAATGGGCTCAAAAATCAAAAAATTATAAAAACATCACTTTTGGAAAATAATTAGAAAAATGTCACAATTTCATTTCAATAATTAACGATCTTCTGGTTACCGTTTCAACAATTCAAAATCATGAAATTTCATGTTTCAATCTCCTCTTTCACGTAGTAAATTTTTTTCGGGATAAATAACTCAATTCCAAAATAATTACGAAAATACCACAAAATTTAACATTATAATATTGCTACAATAGTCAACTACTTACCGGAGTCGAGTTAGAGGCTGAGAGTGGTCGAAAATGAAAGATGGAGTCGAGACGAGTCTAATGGCGGTGACGGTGAGTTGATCGGACGTCGGAGGAATAAACGGCGGACGATTTTTCATTCCGATGGCGCGATCTTCGGATCACTTTTTCTCCGGCGCGGGGCAGCGAAGCTAGACAGCGACACCAGGTGTTGCTTCATCAGTGTCTTCCAATCACGGTGGGTAGGCACATCGGGCACAGCGGTAGCTGGAGGTGCGGCGAATGAACAGTAATCGAGGAGGTGTTCGGAGGACTTCAGTGAGGAAGAAGAAGTTGGGGGATTTATATGCAATTTTCGGAAACTGTAGTAGTGGGACACGTGGCGTAGTCTGGTTTGACCGAAAAAATTTCTGAAATTTCACTTTGGCCGTAAATTTTCAAAAGATTCTTTCACTTTAGTCCCTTCTTAATTACACTTTTGTCCCTAATTTGTAATTTCTTTTTCACTTTTGCCCTAAATGCACCTAGATTTTATTTCATCTAGGTTCAACACCAATAATTTAATTTAAAATAATTCAAAAATATAGAATTACCAAAATGCCATTGAATTAAAATTACTTAATTACTCTCACAAAATTTAGGATTTTACATCCTCTCTCCCTTAAAAGAATTTCGTCCCGAAATTTGGATATAGAGGTCAAAGTACAACTTCAAGTTGGAAATTAAACAGATGAGAATATTTTTCATACACTTCTACTCCTAGCTCACAAGTGGCTTCGTCTTCCTTATGTTGTTGCCAAAGAACCTTGACAAGTGGTATCTGCCTATTTCGAAGCACTTTGAGTTCTCTCCCCAGTATTCGAACTGATTGTTCCTCATATGTTATATCTTCTTGTAATGAAACTTCCATATATTGGATAACATGCGATAGATTAGGCACATACTTTCTGAGTATTGAGACATGAAAAACATTATGCACTCCGCCCAATTGTGGTGGCAATTCCAAGCGATACGCTATAGACCCAATTCTAGAAATAATATCAAATGATCTAATATATCTTGGAGCCAATTTGCCTTTAAGCCCAAATCTAGTGATCTCACGCCTTGGCCTCACTTTCAAGAATACATGATCACTAACTTTGAACTCTATTTCACGTCTCTTTGGATCCGCATAGCTTTTCTATTGACTCTGCATGACTTTAAGTCTTTGTCGAATCTTATTAATTTTCTCAGTATTCTCTTGTATTAGTTCTAGTCCAAGAATGACATGCTCCTCTACATCAGCCTAACATAAGAGTGATCTATATGGTCTCCCATATAATACCTCATATAGAGCGATGCTAAGACTGGTTTGGTAGCTGTTGTTGTAAGAAAACTCTACCAATGATAGGTGATCATCCCAGCTTCTACAAAATCCAGTACACAAGATCGAAACATGTCTTCTAGAATCTAAATAGTCTTATCAGATTGGCCATCTGTCTGAGACTGATGAGCAGTACTGAGATTTAGTTTTGTTCTCAAAGCTTTCTAGAACTTAGAAGTAAATCTTGGGTCTGTATCCGAAACCATGCTTGATGGCACTCCATGTAATCGAACAATATTGTCAATGTAGAGACGACTAAGCTTGTTGAGTGAAAAATTAGATCTAATCGGTATGAAATGAGCAGTTTTCATCATACAATCAATAATCACCTAAACTAAGTCGTTCTTTCTTCGAGTCATAGGCAAACCCATTACAAAGTCCATGGTGATTTTATCCCACTTCTACTCTGGTATGGGTAAAGGCTGCAATAGTCTAGCTGGTCTCTGTTATCTAGCTTTAACTTGCTGACATGTCATGCGCCTAACCCCAAAAGTAGCTACGTCACATTTCATACCTTTCCACCAATATTGTCTCTTCAGGTCATGATACATCTTTGTACTACCAGGATGTACTATAAACTTAGACTTATGAGCTTCAGTGAGAATAGTCTTTCTAAGATGAGAATCATTAGTTACTACTAGCTTGCCTCTGAAAAGCACAAATCCTTCTCTATTTGTACTCCAACCTTCTAATTGTTCACCACTTTCGAGTTGATTCTAGATTATTCTCAACTCTTGGTATTGCCATTGACTTTACTGCATAGTTTGGAGAAGTATAAGTATGGCAATAACATTACTGAGGTAAGCAGCATTTCTAGACTCGAAGTACTACAAGTTATAATCACCAATTGCTAATGAGTTCTTCCAATCTTGAAATATAAGTGTCGCTAATAAGCTAGGTGGTTTTCTACTCATGGCATCAACTAAAACATTGGCCTTGCTGGGATGGTATTGTAGTTCGAAGTCATAATCTTCAATATACTTAACTCATCTTCGTTGCCTCAAATTCAGATCCCGTTGGATGAAGAGATATTTCAAACTCTTATAGTCAGAGAATGTTTCAAATTTCACACCATACAAATAACACCTCCAAATTTTGAGTGCGAAAATTATTGTTGCAAGCTCCAGGTCATAGGTAGGATAGTTTCTCTCATGTGGCTTCAATTGACGAGGAGCATACGCTACAACTCGACTATTTTGCATCAGAACACATCCTTATCCCGTCTTCGAAGCATCGGTATACATCAAACAATGTTACTACTCTCAGAAACTGTAAGAACAGGTACAGTTATCAAACTATGCTTTAATTTCCTGAATGCTTCCTCACAATTACTATCCCAAATGAACTTGACATCCTTTTTGATCAACCTTATCAATGGTAATGCAACCCTGGAGAAATTTTGAACAAAACAATGGTAATAGCCTACTAAACTGAGGAAAGTTCGTATCTCTGTCATATTTTTTGGTCTTTCCTATCTTAGAATAGCTTCTACCTTAGTAGGATCGACTGAGATACATTTTTAAGAAATTACATACACCAAGAATTTAACTTTTGACATCTAGAAGTCAGATTTTGATGTTTTGGCATATAACTGTTGACTTCTCAAAACTTTAAGTACTATCCTCAGATGTTCGGCATGATCTTCTTGAGTCTTGAAATACACCAAGATATCATCAATAAAAACAACCACAAAACGATCCAAGTATGGCCTGAAATCTGATTCGTCAAACCAAAAGACATTACCAGAAACTCAAAGTGACCATAACGAGTTCTGAATGTTGTTTTCGGTATATCTTCCTCTCTTATCTTCAACTGGTGATAACCTAATCTCAAGTCAATCTTAGAGAATTGATCCACCAAGTTGATCAAACAGCTCGTCAATCCTTAGTAAAGGATACTTGTTCTTTATTGTTAACTGATTTAACTTCGTGTAGTCCACACATCGCCTTAAAGTACCGTCAGCTTTCTTGGCAAACAAAACAGGAGCACTCCAAGGAGAAGTACTACTCCGAATGAAACCCTTGGATATCAGATCATCCAATTGTTCCCTTAATTCATTCATCTCTGTAGGAGCCATATGGTAGGCTAGAATAGAAACTGGCTGAGCTCCAGGAACAAGGTCAATACAGTACTCGATCTCTCTATCTGGTGGTAGCCCTGGTAAATCCTCTGGATATTCACTCACCACTAGAATCCATAAGTCTTGATCATTAGTTCTCATCTCTCCATCAATGGCAAACAAGTTCTTATAATACTCAAGTTTCTTCCCACCACCCAAACATGCTTTTAGAATTGGACTTGGTTTCAATGAATTCATTCGGGCTTGATATATTACGGGTCGTCCATTATCCAAAAAAAGAGTCACTCGTTTATCATAACAATCGACAATAGCTTGATATTTGGATAACCAATCCATATCGAGTCTTACATCATATTGTTTTATCGGCAATACAATTAAATCAACAAGTAATTCTTTACTATCAATCACCACATAACAAAATTTACACACACTAGACACATTAGCTACTCAACCCATAGGTGTTCCCAAAGTCAAGGCATAATCCAACTCAGAAAATTCTAGCCCAAAAAGTTGAACAAATAACAAAGACATGAATGAATGAGATGCACCAGTGTCAAACAAAACACGTACCCAAGAATATGAAATAAGAACTATACTGTCAACAATACCTCGGTCAATGTGTTCATTGGTTCCATCAGCTCCAGAAATTGCATAAGCTTGGCTAGTGACTTTTCCTTTTCCTTTATTGCCTCTTCCTTCTCCAAGATGACTGCTGCTAGATCCCGGACCACTGCTACCATATTTACGCCCTCCTTGACTCCCTAAAGCCTGAGTAGTCTGGAAATTCTGAGTATAACTCTGGGGGCAGTATTGGTACTAGTAAGGTGGTAGAGACAAAAAAGCATGAGAAATACCCTGAGATTGCTGAGACCTACCTTGAGTGTTCTAGGGAGGTGCTGAACTAGAATAACTTCCAAGTGGTCCTCCTTGAGAAAGTAGGGTTTTCTGCAGACGTTTTGTGCACTCATTTCTCTTATGGCCCTATTGACCATAATAGTAACATGTATAGGGATTGAACCTCTTTTTACTTGATGAACTACTACTAGTGTGTAGCTTTCGCTATTTGGTGAACCTTGGGCAGACCATTGTCTTTGGTTCCTCTTATTCACTTTTCTCTTGTTGCTTTTATTCTTTCTTGCACCCTACTTATTTTCTACAGCTTTGGCTTATTGAGCAGCTAACACTACTTCAGAAAGAGTGACAAACGAGTGAATAGTAATATGTTATGGATATTTTGATTCAGACTATTCTTGAACTTCGCAATTCAATAAGTGCACTCATCGCTAGGCTAAGGGCAAAGCTTGCCAATTCTGTGAACTCCATCATGTATTGGTTTATTATTCTATTTCCCTGAGTAAGTCTCTCAAAATGACCAACTACTTCAGCTTGTTAATCATCATTCGCATAATATGCTTTGAAGAGTCTCTCAAATTCTTCCTATATTATGCCTTCTACATTTTGCATAACCTCAATTGTCTCCCTCCAATGGATAGCATTTCCCGTCAAGCGAAAGCTAGCAAACACAACCCAGAGCTCTCTAGGAGTACCCAGGGTCCGAAAGTGTCATGTCATCTCACGCAGCCATGCGTTAGCAACTAGTATATCTGGGGTTCCATCATACTGTCTAGGCTAAAGGTGCACAAACTTCTAAAGATGGTTAGCTTGATCGGGTTGGCGCTCTTATTGTGGTTGAGGTTGAGGCTGATAGTTAGGACCTTGCATCTCAAGGAAAGCATGACGCATTGCTTTGAAAAATTGGTTGAAGTCTTGTGGAATTGGAGGGGGCTCGACACCAGGTTGGCACCTCGGAGCTCTTCTAGGAGGCATCTTTGAAAGTCTGAAATGATATACCAAACTATTAGTGAGGTAATGATCCATATCGTCATAAAAAAAATTTCAATCTAGTTTAATGGTGTTATATCTGAGGTATTTAAATCTCTGGCTCTGATACCACAATTTCTTTCACGACTCAAACCCTAGGGTAGTGGCAGAAAGGGAATTTCACTAAAATTGGAAATTCCTTAATTTTAAAAAAATAAATATATTTAAAGGGTTTTAAATTTTTAAAACGGCACGATGAACAAAAGTATTTAGAATTCCAACAGTTCATAGTCACCATTAAATACTGACTGAAAAATTATTAAAAAAAAAAACAAATTTCAAATAGTTCATTGAGCATCATCATTCACACCTCAACATCAAGCTAGTATGGCAAATATAGTTTACAGACATATTCAAAGTAACACACTTAATTTGAATACTAGCAATATCCATTTATTTAACAAGTCTTAAATTCACATTTTTAGCATTTCCAAGTCACAAACTATAAGTAAAAGATAGCTTCTTATCCCGCTTGCTGATCGTCAATGTTACACTGGACACCACCTGAGGAGAAAGTAGGGAGGGTGAGCATAAAATGCTCAATAGGTTATCCAATTTCTCTTTTTGGGATAGTCTTTTTATAATTCTTAAAACACCTGCATGGTTAGTAGTACTAGAAAATATTTCTATAAATATTAAGGATTTAAACAATTTATAGAAAACTATACCAAAAACCAAAATCAGATATCTAGGTCAAAATATATAAAAGTCTTAATTAAAATAAGCATAATGCACATCACATAAATCAACACATCACATGAACTCTTATCCTCTTATCACGACTAGAGCAACTTATAATACATGTATTGAGTGCTTCCTGCCTGACATCTATCTCTGTAAATGGGAGGGATACCCATATGTCTAATTCTATCGAACTGAAAGGGCACCGAATGTCTACGCGTACAAAATAGAGATAGTCAGAAAATAAACCCTGCCTGGGTTTACGGGCTCTCATTGAAGGCGGGTGTACTAGTTCGCCAACTACAATACTACGATGCCTAAGACGACTCTCATGCATGATCGTATGAAATGTGCAATATGTGGAGTCTCAAACAACTATGCAGTGGTTTAACACTTTAGACATGCTCTGATTTTTAAATAAAAATCCATTTTGTGCATAAAATATTTGACAGTTTAATTCATTTGATTTAATCAAATCCAAAGTATAAAACTTATACGAAATCATATGTAAAATATCCAGATCAGTCTACAATATTTTACAAGTTCGCAATTCACTAAAATAATTATTCAAATAATTAATTACGAAATTTCACTTTTCACAATAAATTCTAATTTTTAGGAAAAATAAGAGAAACAAGGAAATTTAATTCTCTACCTTGAAATGGTAGTTATGTTGAGCTAACGACGCTCGAAATATCCTCAATTGATCATCTGGTTGTTCAAACAGTCGTTCTCGAACCTCGTCACGTTCACTTGAAAAGTTGACTTTTCAAACAGAGTCTCATATTGAGAAATAGAGATCACCACTGAATTAAGAACACCCAAAAATATTGGGTTGGATATAAAGTTCGTCGAAAATAGGTCCTAGTGTGGAACTGGCCATGACACGAAAAAAGGTGCAATTCACGAGGTATTTTCTTGATTTTCGTACCACTTCATGAAATAGTGGTGTTTTATATCAAAATTCATGTCCCGATCTCACTGAGTTCAAATTCGAAGTCAGAATTCAGTTTCGAGATCCCGAGCATTAAATGAGCTCAATAATCAAAAAATTATAAAAATATCACATTTGGAAAATAATTAGAAAAATGCCACATTTTCATTTCGATAATTAACGATCTTCTAGTTGCCGTTTCAACAATTCAAAATCATGAGATTTCATGCTTCAATCTTCTTTTTCACGTGGTAAAATTTTGTCGGAAGAAATAACTCAATTCCAAAATAATTACGAAAATACCACAAAAATTTAATATTATAATATTGCTACAGTAGTCAACTACTCACTGGAGCCGAGTTAGAGGCCGAAGTAGTCAGAAATAAAAGCTGAAGTCAAGATGAGTCCAATGGTGGTGATGGTGAGTTGATCGGATGTCGGAGGAGGAAACGACGAACGATTTTCCTTTCCAGTGGCTCGACCTTCGGATCGTTTTTTCTCCAGCGAGGGGCAGCACCAGGCGTTGCTTCGTCGTCGTATTCCAGTCACGATGGGCAAGTGCGTCAGGCATGGTGGTGGCTAGAGGTGTGGCGAATGAACAGTAGTCGATGAGGTGTTCGGAGGACTTCAGTGAGAAAGAAGGAGTTAGGGGATTTATATGTAATTTTCAGAAATTGTAGTAGTGGGACATGTGGCGTAATCTGGTTTGACCGAAAAAGTTTTTGAAATTCCACTTTGGCCACAAATTTTAAAAGATTCTTTCACTTTAATCCCTCATTAATTACACTTTTATCCCGGATTTGTAATTTCTTTTCACTTTTGCCCCAAATGCACCTAGACTTTATTTCATCTAGGTTCAATACCAATAATTATTTAATTTAAAATAATTCCAATATATAGAATTATCAAAATGCCCTTGAATTAAAATTACTTAATTACTCTTACAAAATTTGGGATTTTATAGTATACTCAAAAACTTGACCAAAAGCATCTCGGGTTTTATTGTGTACTTTGTCATGATTCTGTTGCTCAGTAAAATTTTCTCCGGTTGAGCTAAAAGATTCGTGATGAACCAAACATTATTGGCAATGAGATAAAAATAATAATAAGGATTGATGACATAAAAATACATTGGCTTTTAATTTTTTTGCAAAATGTATTTTTATTTTTGAAAATTTGTAAATTAATACCCTTACTTATAAATTTTTGTAAATTAATATACTGATTTTTGAATTTCGTAAATTAATACTTTGATTTTTTTTTTGTTTATAAATTTGTATCATTGCCAAGTTAAAAGGTGCAAATAACCCTTTTTATCTCTTATTCTAATTAATTAATTATTTATTTATTTTGAATGAAAAGTTAAGTATACTAATTTTATTAGTGTTTAATAAGTTATTATTGAGTAAATGAGGGTACAACCTTTCTTTTATTATTAAAATAAATTAATTAGGCATCAAAAGTATAAATTTGTAGAAATTTCAAACGTGAGAGTGGTAATTTGTACAATTCAAAAGTTAGAGTATTAATTTAATTTCAAAAGTTTCGATATTAATTGCAAAAATTAAAAAGTCAGGATATCAATATATAGAAATTCAAACGCTAATGTATTTTTTGCAAAAAAAGTTAAAATCAAGCTATTTTTATATTATTTTCCCTTATAATAATAAGTTAAACTAGATGTTATTTACGCCCAAAAATGAGATAAAAATAATAAGACATCTTATTGAAATTATATAAAACGATGAAACATCTCCTCTGCCACGTGGGCCCAGTGGGACAATTGTCCTCCATGAATTTTTTTTTTTTTATAAATAGCAAATAACTTTTTTTTTTCAAAATTAGTATTTGCCTTATTTATATTTAACCTTTGTCCCCCCCTAAAATTATAAGTAAGTTTGAAATATACTTGAATTTTGTCCCTCTAAATTAAATTCATGACTATGCCCTGAACCTCTTCCATCAAAAGATTGCCCAAATGTGAGAAAAGTTGACATCTTCGTGTTTTACCTCTTCCCTCTAACAAAGCGGAACTTCTCTCATAAATTTGATAGTCCACAAAAAAGATTAAATACAAAGTTATATATATAAGAAAAGTAATGGGAAACTAAAAAGCGAGAAAAGGAAGAAGGCAAGAGAATAGAGGAGATGAGGATGCCTAAAAAATATGTAGAAGATGAGTTTGGGATTCTAAATGAAATTAGTACAAATGGGGCATATAACAAAGGGTTTTTTGTGTCAATTTATTTTTTATTTTCTAGTATAGTCATTTACCATATTTTTAGGGGATGATTATATTTGCACAATAATCTAAACAAAAAACAACCTGAATATTTTTGAAATAACTAAATAGGACACTCTTTCCGCATAAACAGTACACCCCATGAAATTTGAAGCTTTGCCTAATTTCCAACGCCCCTGAACTCTTCTATTTTTTATCTCACAATCTTATTCACTCACCTTGGAGAATTATTAAGAGAAAATAGAAAACTAAAAACTATAAGCTTAATTGGATATATTTATTTTTTGTATTTTTTATTTTGAAAAATGAAAATAATTATTGGATCTTCTTAAGAATTTACATGAAAAAGATCTTTATCTTTTATTTCATTTAAAAAAACAAAAGACATAAAATAAAAATATATCCAACCAAACCTCATGTTCTTATATTCAACAAAATTGAGGAATTCTCTAGTGATATCTTCATAAACAAATTATTAAGTATTTTTTCTTAAAAATATTTAAGAAAATATTCAGAAATGTCTCGTTTAATTCACCAATTCCATATTATTTAAATGTTATACGCATTCCACTGGTGTTTGTTTTAATAATTATAGTTTTTTCATTGCAATGGTTCATTAGAATGTATTTTTCAATAATTTAATTTTTTTATTCAAATAATTCATCAATTATATCAAATATTTGAATATATATTTTTTAATTAGAATGAAAATGATCCTCTCCTTATTTTCAAATAGTTCATTTTAATATCTCTCGTTTTAATTACAATTTATTTCACTTCAAATATTTCTCATTTTAATTATAACTAATTTCAGAATTTTCATTTGAATATAATCATTCAAATCAAATAGGCGAACCAAAACCGAACGTTTTTGAGAAACTGACGTGAGAGAGAAAGTGGGTGATATATAGGGTGCACATCTAGTTTTCTTCTTCTTTTAAAAATAATAATAATAAAAATTCCTATTTAGTTTTTCTACATATAAAAGGGATGCATTAATTAATGCCACCATGGGTTTGAATATAATCCTCTAACTGCCTAAGGGGTGCTCAATGCGATGTAGGGTGGCACCGGCAGTTTGACCCTCTAATTTAACTGCCTATGTGGCGCAGAACCGAAATTACGAAAATGTCTATAAATAGAAATGTGTCAGTTATATATTGGATAGTAAGGACAACAATGTGATTCATCAGTTATCAGAAGACCTCGGGATTTGAACTCATTTTTTGGCCATATCGGAAGGCATAACTTGAAAGTACAAGGATTGCCCCTATATTATTAATTCAACCATTTTCCTTGCCCATTATTAGTTATTGATAATTGTTTATAGTTTCTTTCTTTATAAATAGGTTTGTATACATTATTTCAAGTAATTAATGTTCTAGTGGACACTTTTTCGTGCTATATTGTAAGACCCTTGTAAACTCGGATAGGACCCGTGTGCAAGTTGGCACGGGTCGACTCACAATTATGCTTCGGGGGAAAGACATGGCAAGACTTGTTAGCTGCAAGTAAATGCATGGCGGGCATGCAAGGCAAATGTGCTGGGCGGACACACAAAGTAGGTAGAACACTAAGGCACACATGGGAGTGACTCATATGTATGCGTCCCACAGCGAGTTTCATAAGGACGGCATGCGCAGCATAGTGCGTGCGCAAGCAAAACATGTGCGCAGCCGAGACATGGCGTGCGCACACGATCAACACACACAGACATACGTGAGAGACATCCGGGCGCTTGGGCGGGCGTTCGGACAGGCGGCCGAGAAAAGCGGAGACATGACTAAGTGAGCGTGACCATGACTGGAGAGTCATGGAATGCCTTGGCACCAGCCTCAGCAAGTGGCCGAGAAAGGCGGGGAACGTAGCCGAGAAAGGCGGGGCGCCCACGACCGAGTTCCATGGGAACCGGGCGGAAGTGGAAGAGTGGCCGAGTGTAGCGGACGTGGTGCACATATGCGTGGAAAACGGGTGCACTACCGAGACACGACATGGCGTGGCATGCAGAATGCGTGCGCCACTTGGCCACACTACGCACAGCGCCGGTAGACGGGCTGAACGTGGCCAGTTCCATTTCCTTCGGCCATTTCTCATATTATCCCGCACAACCTTGTGCTAGATGGCATCTCTTAGTGATTTAAACATGTTCCAGTCCTTAGAACGTGGGAATAGTGGTCCTAGTAGCTGGGGGTGTCAGCCAAACCTATGTTGCCTATAAATACCCAAGTGTGGGAATGGTTGAGGACAGAAAGTAAGAGACTTGTGTGATCCCTTCTGAGTGAGTTTTAATTCCTTTTTGTGATTAATAAAAAGGTTAGGAGTGATTCCTGTATATTGTGCGTGCCTTGCTTATAATTGTCCCAAGAGTCCCTTATTGCAAGTTTGTGAGATAAACACTTGAGAGCGGCTGACTAAGTGGGCGACTTAGTGCCATCACAAGGCGAAAAATTTAGTTTGAATTTTAGACCCTGTGACAAGTTGGTATCAGAGCTGAGATGGAGGATCTTGGCAAACGTGTTGGTATTCTTGAGATGCTGATTGGTGCCCCGGCATCTGATGCAATGACCCTAGTAGAACAAGCTGATTTACATGCGGCCAGTATTGCTGAACTCCAGCGTACTGTCCGTGACAACCAGAAAGACATGGTGGACTGGTATAATGATATGCTCAAGGAAATTCTGGCCTTAGCAGATCGTGTAGAAGCACATTTGGCTTCTATGGAAGGTGATGTTAGCTTGCTCAAGAGAGTCTCGGGCAGACCCTCTAGTAGCAATGAGAAAGGTGGCGGTTCCAAGCTGAAAGTTCCTGAGCCAAAGCAATTTGGCGGAAGCAGAAATGCAAAGGAATTAGAGAATTTCCTTTGGGACATGGAGTAGTACTTCAAGGCTGCTCATGTGGCGGATGAAGAACAAGTCACCATTACTAGCATGTACCTTGCCGGTGATGCAAAGCTATGGTGGCGAACTCGCATGGATGATGATGCGAGTGCTGGCAGGCTGAGAATCAACACATGGGAGACTCTAAAGAAGGAATTGAAAGATCAACTCCTTCCCATGAATACGGCATGGGTGGCAAGAGAAGTACTCAAGAAATTGAGGCATACGGGATCCGTTCGGGAGTATGTTAAGGAATTCAGTTCCTTAATGTTGGACATCCAAAATATGTCTGAGGAAGACAAGCTCTTCAATTTTTAGTCTGGTCTCCAGCCTTGGGCGCATGCTAAACTAAGGAGACAGAATGTATCCAATCTACCTACGGTGATAGCGGCAGCGGAGAGTCTGATTGACTATAAGTTCGGACCATCTTCTTCTAATACCGAGAAAAGGAAGTGTAAGGACGAAGGCAAAAAAGGGAAAAGTGGCAAAGAGGGAAAGAAGGATAAAAAGAAGAAGGAGGAAGGAGAAACTTCGAGAGCTAAGGGACAAGAGTGGTCCCAAGGTAAGAAGGGCTCGGGTTACTTCCTTTGCGATGGTCCCCATCGCCTTCAAAATTGTCCACGAAGGGAAAAACTCTCTGCCCTTATTACCTTAGATGGTTCAGATGATGAGGAACCGACCCCAAGGGTAAACCCCTTACAATTGTTGAATGCCATTACTTCGGAGAAGTCAAATACATACAAGGGCCTCATGTATGTAAACGTGTTGCTAAACGGAAGCACAGTACATGCCATGTTAGACACGGGGGCAACCAACAATTTCATGTCACAATGCTTGGTGGGAGACTTGGGCTTGACGGTGTCAAAGAGCTCGAGTAAGATCAAGGCGGTGAATTCGGGTGCACAACTAATACAAGGTACCACAAACTCTTCTCTCAAAGTCAGGAATTGGGAAAAGGAATGTGCATTCATGGTTGTTCCACTGGATGACTTCGATCTTATTTTGGGCATCGAGTCCTTTGTCTAAGCAAAGGCTATGGCAGTACCCCATTTGGGTGGACTGTTCATTAGCGACGAGAGGTGTCCGTGCTTGGTGCCTGTAGAATTTGGGGGATAAGTAGCTGAGAAACCGATGTTTCAGACGGATTAAAGAGGGGAGAAGTCACGATGGTTGCTGCCTTGGTGGAAATCAAGGCAGACAAAATTGTTAATGTCCCTGACAAAGTCGCTGCGGTACTTGAAGAGTTCAGTGACGTAATGCCGGCAGAGTTACCCAGAAAGTTGCCACCAAGACGGAACATAGATCACAAGATCGAGCTCGAACCTGGAGCAAGACCTCCTGCACGTGCCCCTTATCGAATGGTGCCAATGGAGTTGGCAGAGCTGCGAAAGCAGCTAGATGAGTTGCTGGAGGCGGGGTATCTACAACCCTCGAAGGCACCCTATGGTGCGCCGGTGCTTTTTCAGAAGAAGCAAGATGGGTCCCTTTAGATGTGTGTAGATTATAGAGTACTGAACAAGGTAACTATTAAAAATAAGTACCCTGTTCCAAATGTGGCAGATTTGTTCGACCGGTTATCAAGGGCAACGTACTTTACTAAACTAGACCTGCGGTCGGGATACTGGCAGGTGCGCATTGCCGATGGGGATGAGGCAAAAACGGCATGCGTCATGAGGTATAGCTCCTACAAGTTCCTTGTTATGCCCTTTGGTTTAACCAACGCCCCTACTACATTTTGCAACTTGATGAACGATGTGCTCTATGAGTTCTTAGATGACTTTGTAGTGGTCTATCTAGATGACATTGTAGTGTATAGTGAGTCGTTGCTTGAACATGTACATCACTTAAAACGGGTTTTCTCTAAGTTGAGGGAGAATTCCCTTTATGTCAAGAAAGAAAAATGTGAGTTCTGTCAAACAGAAATAATATTTCTGGGACATCGGGTTAGCAAGGGGAAGATCTGTATGGATGAGCGGAAAGTCCAAGACATTATTGATTGGACAGCCCCAACGAAGGTGACGGAGTTGCGGTCCTTCCTTGGACTAGCAAATTATTACCGAAGATTCATTGAAGGCTACTCGAAGAAAGTAAGCCCACTCACCGACTTGTTGAAAAAAGATAGAAAGTGGGAGTGGACGGACGAATGTCAAAGAGCCTTTGAGAGGGTGAAATAAGCGGTAATTTCGGAACCTGTTCTACGCTTACCAGACTTCAACTTACCATTTGAAGTCCATACCGATACATCTGATAGAGCCATTGCTGGGGTATTAGTCCAAGAGGGACACCCCATTGCCTATGAAAGTCGGAAGCTAAAAGAAGTTGAACAGAGGTATTCAGCCCACGAAAAGGAGATGGCAGCAGTAATTCATTGCCTAGAGATGTGGAAACATTATCTGTTGGGTACGAAATTCACAGTGATAACTGACAATATTGCCAAAACTTACTTCAAGACGCAAAAGAAACTCTCCCCGAAACAAGCAAGGTGGCAGGAATTCCTTGCTGAGTTCGACTTTGCATGGCTACATCGGCCAAGCAAGGAGAACCAGGTGGCAGATGCTCTAAGTCGAAAAGAGGTAAAATCCTTTGTTGCTTCCCTTACAATGGTGGAATCGAGTTTTCTTGATAAAATCAAGCAACGCATTGAAGAGGATAAGACTTACTGCAAGTTGAGGCAGCAAGTTCTTGATAGGGAAATCCGTAAATATTGGGTCGAGGACAACCTGTTGTATGCTAAAGGCGGCAGATTGTATGTCCCTAGAGGCGGGAGGCTTAGACAAGATTTGTTGAAAGAGACCTATGACCCTCAATGGGCTGGCCATCCAGGAGTGGAACGGATGCTTGCCTTGTTGACAAGGCACTATTTCTGGCCCAAGATGGAGGAGGATGTTGAACTTTATGTCCGTATATGTCTAGTGTGCCAACTAGAGAAGACCAAGAGGAAGAAACAAGCCGGTCTACTTCAACCCCTCCCCATCCCGGAACGACCATGGGAGTCCATTTCCATGGATTTTATTGTTGGCTTTCCTGCGGTTGATGGCAAGCGATCAATAATGGTGATTGTTGATCGGTTCTCCAAGTATGCGGTATTCATTGCTGCACCATATGCTTGCCCGACAGATGTGGCTGCCGAACTATTTTTCAAACATGTGGTGAAGGTATTTGGAGTGCCACGGGATATAGTCAGCGACCGTGATGCGCGGTTCACGGGTAAATTCTGGACCTATCTTCTCAAATTAATGGGCTCAGAATTAAAGTTCTCCACAGCAAACCATCCATAAACCGATGGCCAAACGGAGCGGATCAATGCTTTGGTAGAAGAGTACTTACGCCACTATGTGTGCGCAAGTCAAAAGGATTGGGTGGGTTTACTTGATGTTGCCCAATTATGCTACAACCTACATAAATCTTCATCAACAGAGATGCGCCCATCTGAGCTAGCATTCGGGCATCAACCCCTGACACCCTTGGAGATAGCCAAACAAAAATCTCAAGGTGTGTGCCTTGCTGCATACCATTTTGCTATGGAGAAGTAAGAACTGATTGAACAAGCAAGGGATAGCTTGGCCAAGGCACAGCAGCGGATGAAGAAGTATGCTGACCAGAATCAACGGCGTCAAGAATTCTAGGAAGGGGACAAGGTGTTACTTAAATTAAATAAAGAAGTGAGCCGATCATATCTCGATATTTAGTAATATCTAATGCTTTACCATTTTCGTCTTTGTCAAGCTTGATTGTAGAGCTCATATACATTCTCATTGATTATGAGTTTTCTATGTTAAACTTGTTAAGTATATCCTTAATGTACTTAGACTGATTAATGAAAATACTTTTTTTACTTTATTTGATTTGAAGTCTGAGGAAGAAGTTGAGTTTTCCCATCATACACATTTCAAAATCATCATACATACATTTTGAAAATTCTTAACAAAGAGAAACATTAGTAGTACCAAAAATAATATCACCAACATAAATTTGGACTAAAATTGTTTCTCTCCTTTTTTTTTATAAAAAGAGTCGTATCCACTTTTCCCATAATAAAACCATTTAAATTCAAAAATTTACTCAATCTATCATACCAAGCTCTAGGAGTTTACTTTAAATTAGAAAGAGTCTTTTTTAATTTGAAAACATGATCCAGATACTTATGATTTTGAAAACCGAGAGGTTGGGCTACATATACTTCTTCTAAAATGTATCTATTTAGAAATGTACTCTTAACATCCATTTGATATAGAATGAAATCTTTATAATATGCAAATGCTAAAAGCATCTTTATGGACTCTAATCTTAATACGGGTGCAAAGGTTTTTTTATAATTGATACCTTCTTCTTGATTGAAATCTTGAGCTACTAATCTAATTTTATTTCTCACAGTCACCCCATGCTCATCTACTTTATTTCTAAAGACTTATTTAGTCCTAATAACCTATTAGTCCTTCGGTCTTGGAACTAATTTCTACACATCACTTCTTTCAAATTGATTTAGTACTTCTTACATAGCTAAAATCTATGATTCATCATTCTCGACATCTTTAAAAATTTGTAGTTGAATTAGAGAGATGAAAGTCATGTTATTGCAAATATTTCTAAGTGATGCTCTAGTCTTGACAACTTATAAAGGGTCACTTAGAATTTGATTTTTAGGATTAGCATATTTGAATTTTAAATCTTGAGGAAGAGAGAGAGTGTTACCATTGTCGCTTTCCTTTTCTTTTGTAAGATCTTGTTGTTGTAGTTGAGTGTCTTTCTCTTCATTTAACTTCTTATTTGCATTTAGCTTATTCAAACTTGGTTCCAAAACTACAGTATCATCATCATCCAATTTTTTCTCTTCATAGATAGCATTAGACTCATAAAAAATAACATGTATAGATTTTTCTACTACTAATGTTCTTTTATTGAAAATTCAATAAGCCTTAGTAGTAGTGGAATATCTAAGGAAAATACCAACATCAGATTTTGAATCAAATTTTCCTAAGTCATCTTTAGTATTCAAAATAAAATATTTGCAACTAAAAACTTTAAAATAACTAATGTTGGGTTTTCTATCTTTTTAAAGTTCATAATGTGTCTTGTTCAGAATTAGCCTTATCATAACTCTATTTATAATATGACAAGCGGTATTTACCGCTTTGGCCCAAAAATATTTTGACAAACTATTTTCATTTAGTATATTTCGTGTTATTTCTTGTAAGGTTCTATTATTTCTTTCTACAATTACATTTTGTTATGGAGTTCTAGGAGCAGAAATATTATGATCAAAACCATTTTTGTAGCAAAATACATCTATTTCATTATTTTCAAACTCACTACTATGATCACTTCTAATAGATGTGATGGTGTAGTTTTTTTCATTTTACATTTTTTTACAAAAGATAGTAAGTATATTTAAAATATTATTTTTTAAGCAATGAATAGAACCAAAGTTAATCTTGAAAAATCATCTACTATCACAAAAGTATAGTATTTTCTACCAAGATTAGCTGCTCTTGATAGTCCAAATAAATCTATATGAAGTAGTTGCAAAGATCTAGAAGTAGTAATGACATTTTTGGATTTAAAAAAACTTTTCACTTGTTTTCCAAATTGACACGCATCACAAACTTTGTCTTTTTCAAAAAATAAACTAGGTAAACCACTAACAAGATTTTTCTTTGAAAATTTGGAAATAGTATTTATGTTAGTATGTCCAAGTCTTCTATGCCAAAGCTAAGAATCATTTTTTAAAATTGAAAAATATTTATCTTGACAAAGATATTTTTCAATATCAATAGTGTAAACATTGTCTTTTCTTGCTCATTCAAAAATAATTTCTTTTAAGCAAGTATCGTCAATTCAGCATTTGGAAGGCTAAAAAATGACTCGATAACCCTTATTATAAAATTGACTTATACTAAGCAAATTGTGTTTAAGACTATCAAGAAGTAAAGCATTTTCAATAATAGGAGAAGAAGTAGAACCAGTGTTACTTATACACAAATTTTGCTTTTTGCATTATCTCCAAAAGTGACATGTATTTTATTTTTATTTTTTTGTGAATAATGAGAGCAAGGAATAGTCATCGATCATATGTTTGGAGCAACTACTATCCAAGAACCAAAAGTTCTTCTTCTTTTGTACCTACAAAAACATATTTTTATCCAATAAGCATCATATCAAAATGTTTCTTTCCATTTATAAATTTGTAGACAATTTTGGTTAAGTCTAAAACCTTGTCATTTAAAGAAGTATTTTTTTTGGACAAAATAACACAATTATTATAATGTAAATTCACTTATTTTTCTTTTGTAAGCTCTTCAACTATTTTTGACAAACTAAAAATTTCCTTTTTGAGAGCATAGTTCTTGAAAATGAGTTTTCGTAGATTTTGTGTAAATCATTGAAATCATTTAATAAATTTTCATATGATTAATCACAATTACTATCGTTTTCACTAAACTTACTACTTGTATCACTATGATGAAATTTAATTTTAGGTCCAAGTGAGTTTATCTCATTTTCTATTACCATGAAGCATATGTTGGTAATTTCTTCTTGTTCTTCTCTTTCGGATTCTTTTTCTTCACTATTATCCCATGTGGTTTTCATTACCTTCTTCTTCATTTTTCTTCTCAAAGGACATTCATTCTTCATGTGACCCGATTTCTTACATTCAAAGTAAGTGATTTGGTCATCCTTCATTTTTTTTTCTCCGAGGTCATTGCCTTTAGTGTTTTTCTTAAAATTCTTCTTTTAAAGTTTAGGTACTTCTTGTACCTTTTAGTAAGTAGGACAATGTTTTCAAGCTCACTATCCACAAATTCTTCTTATTCCTTAATGTTTTCTTACATGGTAGCTTTGAGTGCTATTCCTTTCTTTTTCTTCTCCGCTCTTCCTCTTCATTTATTTCCTTCATAAGAATTTAATGGGTCATAAGAGAACTCATAAGTACTTCAAGAGGAAGTTTGCTAAGATTCTTAGCTTCTTGAATGGCCACCACCTTGCTTCTATATGCTCAAGGAAGGCTTCGAAGAATCTAGCTCACTAACTCACAATTTGGAAATATTTTTCTTAGGGTACTAAGAGAGTTAATAATAGTTGTGAATCTAGTAAACATTTGTGAAATAGATTCATCTTTTTCCATTTTGAACAACTCATAGTTTCTAGTAAAAATATTGATTCTAGTTTCTTTCATTGAGCTAGTTTCTTGATAAGAGTCTTCTAGCATATTCCATGATTCATGAGCATCTCTAGCTTTCTCAATATTATTGTAAATATTCTAATCTATACTACACATAAGAATATTTCTAGCTCTACCATTTTTGGTGAAGTTGATTTTATATTTTTCATCATATTCTTCTATATCTTTTTCAAATACTCTATCATCAATCACTTTTGTAATTTTTAAAGAACCTTTAGTGACAATATACCAAAGATCAAAATCAATGGACTTAAGATAAGTATCCATACGACTTTTCCAATAGTTAAAATTAATTCTATTAAAAAATGGTGGTTTGGATGGAGACAACCCCTCGTATTGAAAAGAAAAATTATTTAGGCTAACCATCTTAAACATGGTTTAAGTTTTAAAAATTTGAGTACCAAGCTCTGATACCAATTGTAAGTCCAAAGTTAGCTAACCCAAGATAGGGGATGAATTGGGTTTTAAAAACTTTTTTGAGCCTATCTTAAAAGATAAGTAGATTTAGCAAATAAAAACTACAACAAGTAAAAATAGATAAATTGCATGCATAAACTCAAGATAAATAAATTTAAGGAGGCATGAATAAAGAAATGTAAACACTATTTTTATAAGATTTAACAAACACGACGGCTTGTCTACGTCCCTAGAACTTGGCAACCCGCTTTGAGCTGTCCACTATCGGGTCAAGAGAATGAGCATGACCATTCCTTTTACACAACAAGTGCTTTCTTTTTAAGGTATACTTACACCTTTACAATAGCTTTGAATCCGACTCTATCACACCTAACACAGATTGTTTAGACTCCAATGTCAATCTCATCTAAACTGGGTTGTTTATGAATCTAGTGTCAATCTTACCTCATAAATACAATTTGATTTTTGTTTGTTGATGCACTCAACTAGAATCTCTCTAATAAAAAGGATTGATATAAGGTAAGCCTAGAAAGAATAATTGAAAACACAAGGAATGTTCTAATTTAGCTTAATTAACTTTTTGTAAAAAAAATGAATTTGAAAGTTTGATTCACAAAAATTATTTGAACAAATTGAAAGTATATATAACGCAATGTAAGAATATTCAAAAGTTGTTTCAAGTATTAGAAAGACTTCTATTTAAAGATTAGAATGAAAACTAGCCGTTTATGACCATTTGACAGACAATTTGTCACTTTCGGCACACCGAAAGTTCACTTTTAGTAAAGCGAAAATACTAACTGTTGAAAGTGCAGTTCTAGCGATCGGTTTTTAAAAAGTCATTAAAAATAGAAAATAGAGGAATCGGTAGACCGATTCTCACTATCGGTCTACCGATTCTACACGAGAATATATTTTCAATTTTATTTCAAGGCTTTTTCAATTGTTTCTAAAAAGTGACTTTATAAATTGATTTAATATATAATATAGAGACTATAAAAATTCATAAATCAATTTAAAAGCTCGTATAAAAATAAATTTTATATTTTAATTGAAATAAATAGATTTGACCATTTTTCTTTGAAAAATTTCTAATATTATAAAAAATTTGAGCTATTAAAAATCATATAATGAGTAGATAGATATTTAAGTTCAAGAACTAAGTATGTAACGTTTGCTAGTCTAGGTCTTGTTAATTTGATCTTTGTCTTCAAACTCTTTTCCATAATCCATCTTGAATGTCTTGTTATCCTTTCAATTTAACTTGCTACACACTCAAGTAGATTATTAGTTTTTAATCATGTATTTGTTAACTTTAAAATAAGAGTATATAATTTATAATACAAAATAGGACTCAACAACAAACACATATTGATTCTTGCATTAAGTTAGGGAAGTGAAATGCCTATGAACCCTTTAGAATATGCTTTACTTGGAGAAAATAATAAGGATAGTGGTAGGGATAATAAAGATGATGATATAAATGATGCTTGTTACATGTATATTGAAATATCAAATACTTGGACAACCTAGAAAGGCAATTTGGCTAGAGAAATAGCGGGAAAGCCAATATGCATGGATCACATTGGTTAAGAGTTATATATAATCATGTTTAATTATATTTTCATTTATGTTTAACTTATTTTGTTATTATGTTTGAACTTTTTTTTTCATTTTAGTGCTTACGTGTGAACATTTTATGGAGTTGTATAATATTGACGAGTTATTATTTATGATAATTTTCCCCTTATTTTTGTAACATTTAGTCGCATGTTTGTATTTGAATTTTTCTTTCAATGGATATGTTTATCCTTTCTATAGGGAAAAGAATGGAAGCTACTTCCCCATTGACATTAATTGGTGCTAAAAAACACCAATAGACTACAATTGAGTTTTTGTAGTTTGTGGAGTCTTTGCTGGAATTAGCCAATAATGAAAAGTAAAAAGCAGACAATGGTACTTTAAACTCAACTACTTACAACAATTAGAGAAAATGATAAGTGAGAAGATTCAAAGTTGTGTGATGGCACAACCACATATTGATTCTCGCATCAAGTTATGGAAGAGAAATGCTCGTGGACCCGTTAGAACATGCTCCACTTAGCTAAATAATAATGATAGTGATAATGATGATAAAGATGATGATATGAATGATGCTTGCTACACATATATTGAAACGTCAAATGCTTGGATAACTTGGAAAAACAATTCGGCTAGAGAAATGTTTGAGCAATGGCGGAGAAGCCAATGTGCATAGATCACATTGGTTAAGAGTTGTATAATCATATTTAATTATATTTGCCTTTGGGCTTAACTTATTTCATTGTTATGTTTGAACTTTTTTTCTTGATTTTAGTGCTTACGATTAAACATTTTATGGAGTTGTATAATATTGACGAGTTATTATTTATAATGATTTTCTTCTTATTTTTATAACATATATTTGTATATTTATATTTGAATTTTTCTTTCTATGGGTATGTTTATCCTTTCTATAGAGAAAAGAATGGAAGTTATTTCCTAATCGACATTAATTAGTACTAAAAAATATCAATGGACTACAATTGAGGATTTGAAGTTGGTGGAGTCTTTGTAGAAATTAGCCAATAGGGAAAAGTAAAAAGCGGACAATAGTACTTTTAAGCTCAGCTACTTATAAAAATTAGAGAAAATGATGAGGGAGAAGATTTAAAGTTGCGTTAAGGCATAACCATATATTGATTCTCACATCAAGTTATAGAAGAAACAATACCATGCAATTTCTGAAATGTTGGGACCTTTGGCTAGTGGATTTGGTTGGCATGAGGAATTGAAGTGTGTCGTGGGTGTTTGATGAATAGGTTAAGGTTAGTTTATCTATTTTAGAACTTTAATCTATCAATTATCAGAAATTTTTATTATTAAAACTTTGACATTATTTTTATGTTATCTAACTATAACAGAGTCACATACTGTAAAGGCTTTATAAATAAGGCATTTCCTCATTATAATGAGTTAGGAATTATGTTTGGAAGGATCATGCTACTGGACATGGTACAATAAAATTCTCTGAAACAATTGAGGAGATTGATAAAGAGATAGAAAATAAGCAAGAGAGTGAGCATGATCCTTTCACTCTATTGAGTGAACTTATTGGTAATGCATGCACAAACACACATTTGACACAAACAGAAAAGAAAGGTAGATAGAGAGCTAGAAGAGCAAACCTATTGGTAAATGTAATTAGGGACTCGGTGAAACAAATTAGTACATTACATGTTTCCACTAGTGAAAATATTAGAAGACTTGCTAATTGTTTTTAGTTTGAGGCTGATGGTGCTACGAGGAGAATGAAAGTATTTGATGAACTTAAAAATATCGATGGGCTGACTAATAATCAATGAGTTAGAGTTGGGCAACTTCTTGTCCAAAATCAAGTGAACACTGACTATTTTTTTACCTTGGATGATGAATTCAAACTTGGATTTCTGACGCAATTGCTTGATTGAGTTGCATTAATTCATAGGGTGATCTATTGAACCTTTTTTATGATTATTCTAAAAACTTTAACGTCTAACTTGAATTAAGATGTAACTTTTGAAGTTGTAAGATTATATCATGCTTACAAATTTTGGTGATCTTAAGAAAGCTTTGACATACTTTTTATTTTGGGATTCTACTTAATAAATTATAAAATTATATCATGTTTAGAAACTTTGGTGCCATTGAAGAATTTAGCATCTTACTTATGCAATATAACTTTTGAGAATATATTTGAAAAAGATATTTATGGTACTTATTGGAACTCTTTTAGAATTAGTTAATTATATTTGATGTGAAAAGTCATATTATATTTGTTTTTGGATTATAGTCATTTTGTTTTATTTTTAAGATGATAAATTTATTATTTTATAAGTAATTTAATTTTATAACTTTTTCTACAATATTTGTTTAATTTATTATATAAAACTATCAAAAGAAAATGTTTATATAATGTAATTGTGACAAAATATGAAAAAAATAATATATTTGCGTAACTTAACACAGTTTTCTAATATCCGATGAATCATGAATAAGATTATTGTATGCAACTAAATACAGTTACTCTGGATATTAGATAGTTATATTACCATCTTCAGCATTCCTATTAATATGAAAATTGGGATTACCCTGTACCAAATGACCCCTAAATGCTTATCTATTCGTTATTTTTCTCAACTATTTTCAAAATTTAATATGAATCCTCAAAAAGCAATCCCAAATGAATCCAAACTTTAATAGATTATGGCACTTATCAAAATAGATAAAAAAAAAGAGACATTTAATTTAAATAACTTTAAAAGAATTGGCCATTCTCTAGCTTTTTCATTTATTTGAGTGTACCACATATTAATTGAAGTTGTAACTCAGGCCAGGACAGTTAAGTAGTTGAATACTATTTTTGGATACATAAATAAAATAAAAGTTAACAATTTTTTATGTATTATTAACAAACACTTTCAGCTTTAGTTACTTAACTTCTCTTGTACAATTACTTTGGATTGGCATTAGCAACAAACAAAATAGATTTTACAGATGTTTTAAAGTAAAAGTTGTTTTAAATTAGAATAAAGAAAAAAAAAACGGCTATTATAAATAATTAGCTGGGCTATTCAGTGACAGTGTCATAATATTTTGAGAAAACTATGCGAAATATCCTTTTTACCTATTCTTTGTCAAAACGTACTCTTTTTTAATATGTCTAACTTTTATATTCTTTTTATTGATGTTCTTACTTCTATTCCATTTTTACCCTTGTTCCTATATTACGCAACCTATATCTGGACTTAGAACCGACACAGAAAGGTTGGAACTGGGAGTTGCAAAATTGGTGGCAGTGCCAGTGCTGGTGGATAAGATTCACGACAGTCGTGATAGTTATACCTATCTTCTGGCCGAGGCTGCAATATTCGAGAAATTACAGATGAAGTAAAAGATATCTTGTCCAGTTAGTGGAATGATTGCTAGACTGCCATTGATGATCTTGATAGGGCTCCGTGAGGTGCAGCTCTCGTATTGTTACCTCATGACTTGGATCACATTGTAACGATCCGTTTCGAAGTCAAAAACTGTTAAGAAATTAACAAATATATGGTTGAGGACTTCTTGACAATTTTGTTCCAATACTCGTGGCTTTTCTTGGAAAATTTTGGTGGCGGAGTCTCTAAGGTGCATTTCGTAGATCTAGATTCTATAAGTGGGTGAATTTTGTTTTAGGTTATTAAAATGGTTTAGGTATGAGAGATTTGAAAAATTTAAAAATCACGGTAAATTGTTGCTGGAAAATGAAAGAATAGAAAATATTCAAACTTTCAAGATAGAATAGAACTATAATTAAAAATCCTTTCATTTTATTTTCTTTGCTTTGCTTGCCGTTAAAATTGGCACAAATGATTAAAGCAGACTTTTTTTTAAAAAAAATATATACATACGATTACTTTGCTACAGTTTTTTTTTGAAAATTTAGGAGTCGACATCAATTTTTATTTCATTCATTTGCAATATAATTTTTTCACATTGATCTAGATTTAGTTGATTGTTAATTAAATTGAATGAAAATGGCTTTGAAAAATATATATTGAAAAGGAATTAACCTTGGAAAAAAAATGGTAGCACTTGTAGTAGTATAGTAATTAGTTACTTATAGTGGTAAATAAATAATATACTAATTTATGATTATGGTAAATAAGTGATATATCACATTATAATTGTAGTAAATAAGTAATTTAACAATTTATAATAGTGGTAAATAAATGATATAACACCTCATAATAATGTTAAATAAGTAATATAATAAGTGTATAATGGTAAATATTCTACCGCTTATAAGTGGTAAATTTTTTCAAGTCATAATAAATAAATGATATACTAATTTGTAATACTGGTAAATAAGTGATTTATTAGGGGTATAATGGTAAATATGCCACCATATATAAGTGACAAATTTTTTTAAATTGTGGTAAATAAATGATATATTACCTCATAATATTAGTAAATAAGTGATTTACTAGGGGTATAATAGTAAATATGCCACTGTATGAGTGATAAATTTTTTCAAATCACGGTAACTAAATAATATACCACCTCATAATAATTGTAAATAAGTGATTTATCAGAGGTGTAATAGTAAATATACAACCATATATGAGCAATAAATTTTTTAAGTCATGATAAATAAATTATATATCAGTTTATAATAGTGGTAAATAAATAATTTACCAATGGTATAATAGTAAACTCTATTAATTATTTTGAGAAAGTGATACATTTGTTAATAAAATTAAAAAGGGATATTTACTAAATCATACCTTTAAGAATGGGATATTTTTATTCAATCTCGTAATTTTTTCTGGACGTAGCCCGGTCAATATTTGTTTTCGTTTTTTCTTGTATCATAAAATCAAAATTGGATATTTAAACTCTAGAAAACAAAAACTTAAATTACTATTAGCCTATCAGCTCTCTCTCTTTTTTTTTTTTTTTTTTTTTAAAGAAAAGACAATGATAACTAGTTTCTAGTCATTAGGTCTTGTAACAACCCACAATAAGTCGGTAACTTATAAAAACAATGGAAATTATAGTGGGTGTCCTTTTTTTCACTTTGTTTTATTAAATCTGTTTTTTTATCTATTTTATAACTGAATGTTAGAGTATATATATATTTTTGGGCACTTATTTATTTATATATCAGTTTTAATTCATGTATTGAATATGTTATTTTTTGTACTAGGTACATCATCTTAAACACTTAGTATATATACTGATCATTTTTTTTTTCGTAATTATTAATATTTTTAACATCAAAATCCTAAAATATCCCCTATTTCAGTGGACGTATATCTATTGGAGTCTACTTGGGCGAAGCAAGCTATGGGCCAGAAGTTAACGAGCTAACTACCACTTTTTAAGATACATAAATAAAATGAACTACATTTTTTATATGCTTTGTTAACTATCACTTTCAACTTCAGCTACTAAACTTTTCTTTTGCAAATACTTTGGATGGACACAACCAACAAACAAAATAGATATTTTCAGAAAAAAAAGGAAAATGGTAAAAATTAAAATAAAAACAAATGATTGTTAGAAATAATGAAATTGGGTCTTATTTTTTCTGGGCACAAACTGGTCTTCTCTTTCATTATTTTTATTTTTTTTTGGTTTTCGTATAATCGAATCTGGAGATTTAAATTATAAAAAACGAAACCACATTACTGTTAGCCTATTAATTATACTTTATCACAAAAGCTCATTCTTCTTGATATTACCGGTTGGAGGTTCCGAAAGACGTGCAATAAAGAAATGGAAGGCCCTGTGACATTGTAAGGATAAGTTCATCCTTATCCATTTATCAAGGAATTTTTTTTTCCCCCCGCAAGAAAACACTCATTTATTATTATATTAATAGGCATCATTATTGTAGTTAATAGTGCTAAATAATTAATTAACCAATTATCCTTATCCAATGCATTTTTCAATTTTAATCGGTTTCAAAAAGAACAAAACCTTTAACAAGAAAAACGGACTACCATACACTGAATTGATATTGAAATACTAAATACTGGACCTAGAACTTCCTCAATATCAAAACGGGCCTAATTGCATCTAACCCGCTTAAGATTATTTATGAGGAAATCAGGGAAAACACGATGTTTCAAAAAATAATATCACATATACGGTACAATAGTTTTTTTAATTCTTTCGTACGGCAATTTTTAGAAAAATAACAAAATCTCATATCCGTGTCTTTCTCTCGCTCAAACCTTGTCGCCAAACTTTAGCCACCCCCTTCCAACGCCAACCTCTCTGGTTACTCCCTAAAGTTGGAGCTTGTTGACGACCTTTGTCTCTGACTCAGAAACTCGCAGCAACCTTGCAACTTCGGTATCTATCTCCGCCGAAGCCGACATAAGCAGATCTGAGACAAAAAAAACTATCGCTGCTACAGTACATTCCATGCGTACTCTGCCTCGTGTCAGATCATCCTCGATTTTCAGATAGTGCCTTCTATACAGTACATTTCCCCACGTATGAAGACACATGTAGGCATTTATATATATATATATATATATATATACCCAATCTTATATGACTATCCTGGTTGTAGAGAATTTTATTTAATTGGCACTCTGCATATTGTTCACGATTTAACAGTTAGTATCGCTTGGAAAGTATTAAGACTCATTTTTCATATACCACGGATTGTTTTGACTCTTGTGGGTTTGGATGATATATATGTTATTCAATCATATAGTTCTGCAAAATGATATCGATCCATATGACACTTCATTATACTTTTCACAACTTGCTTATTAGGTATGAAGGGTATAGTGGCCTATGCCACGTATTGAATCGAAGCTAAAATTCTAATATTATAGAAGTTGTGCAAATGGATGGAAGTAGAAGCAGGTGCTTAATGTCTCAATAATTTTGTTTATTTAGCTAGAGATTTTGAGATCTTTTTTGTTGTTGGATGAGAATATATCAGCATGTTTGATCATGAATTGGACCTTGCTTTATTATTTTTTTATTCCTCCAAATTCTACTAGATTTGCTATTAAAAACATAGTGATTTGGAGGGTTACTTTGAATATAAGCAAAGCAACTTTGTTTAGAACAACTATATACTTAACTGACCTAGTTTTAAGAGTATTTGTGTTTGTGCTTAAAACACTCTAATTCTGGAACATAATTATGTAGATGGATATCTAAAATATAGCAAAAGTTCTTGATTGTGCGAGTGAATTTTACTAGTACCAAAATAAATGGTAATACTTGTTTGATTACATATCATTGATTCTAGAAAATTCTTGAAAATGACTTATTTGGAGAAAACAAGTAGCTGATTTATGATATTTGGTAACCAGTGTTGGTAGTAATTAGTAACCAGTATTGTTACTAACAACTAGTAACTAGTTATAAGTCTTTGTAATAAATCATATTTTTTGAAACTATTAAGTACATTAGTAATTGATAAATAGATTGGTTATTGGTAAACAAAATAACTAGTAACCAAATTGGTAGTCATATAAGTGGTAATCAATAACCGAGTTAGGTGATTGGTTACTTAACTAGTAACCAAAAATTAGAGAAACTACTAATCGATTTAGTGAAAATAGTAACTAGAAACTAGAAATTAATTTTATAATAATGACCGAACTGATAACTAGAGAAATCGATATTCATAGAGAAACCAGAAATTAATAATCAATTTGGAAATAATAGTCATATTGATAACTAGAGAAACTAATAATAAGGAAGAAACCAGTAACATAACGACCACACTAATAAATAGATAAACTAATAACCAATTTGGCAGTAATGACTACATTAGTAACCAGAAAAATGAGTAACCAAAGAGAAACAAGGAACTAAGAGCCAATTTGACAGTAACAATTTGACAGTAACAAGCATACTAGAAACTAAAAAGTAGTAACTAATAACCATATTGGTAATTAGTAACCAAAATAACTAATAACTTAACCAGCTATTAATAATCAAATCTAGTAACCAAAGTAACCAGTCATAATTTTGGAAATCAACAAAGCATATTAGTTACTATGGATTCTAGTAACCAGTAACTAGTTTTTAAATTGGTAACTAATTATTAGTTATAATTAGTCAGTCAAACATATTTCTAATATGATCATAACAGTAACTAATATTTCAGCTAGTAACCAAATTTAGTTACTAGTTACTACTACCAATCTTTATAATTACTCATAAGTCAGAAAATTCATAATCAAATTAGTAACTAGTAGTTAGAGTAACTAGGTTCTAAATTGATAACTAGTAACAAGAAACTAGTAATTAGCCACCAATTTAGAAACTAGTAAAACCAATCACCTAAGTGGTTATCATTGGTTATCAAGTACTGGTTATTAGCTGAGGTGGTTGGTTACCAAATGTTAGTAAATACTGATTGCTCAGGTTATTTAGGTACCATATGTTAGTAAATACTTGTTGTTTACTAAGAAAATTGGTTAACTATGGAAGCGTCTCATTTCTAAATTTTTTTAAAAAAAATGACAAAACTAAAAAAAAAACTTCTAAAAGGAAAAATTCTAAAAACATAAATTGATAACTAGTAACTAGCCATAATTTTAAAAACTAACAACCAAATTGGCTATCGAAAACTGGTTAGTAGAATGGTTACTGATGCTAATAATCATAGATACTAGTAACCGAAACCAAATTGGTTTTAGATAGAAACCAGTAAATACTAGTAAATAACCAAACTAGTTTTAGATGGAAACCAGAAGTAATGAACCATATTGGTAACTAAAACCCACTAGTCACTAGTTTTGAAACTAGTAACCAATTATCAAATTGGTATTGATTACCAATTAATAACTTTTATCTAAGTTAATTATTGTTTACTCTTGTTTTTTTTTCTTTTTTAGTAACAGGTGTTGTAATTTCATACTAAATTGGTTATTGGTAACTTATTAGAGACTAGTAACTAAATTTATTTCTAAAATAAATAATAATTATAAAAGTAACCAAATTAGTAACTAATGACAGCCAATAGTTTGAAGACTAACAACTAAATTTGTTATTAGCAATTAGAGCAACCAATCTAGTTATTAGTTGTAAATTTGTCATTGGTTACTCTCTTAACCAAAATGGTAAAAAAAAATGAATTATTTTAGTAAATTTGTCATTGGTTACTCTCTTAACCAAAATGGTAAAAAAAATGAATTATTTTAAATAACTTAGTTCAAAGGAAAATGAATTTAAAAAAATAAAATTAAAAGGAATATATTTGAAAATGGAGGAGTGAAAAATACATTTTTTTTGAAAAAATAGGGAAGAGTGAAAAAATGTTAAAAAAAATGGAAGCATGGTTAATGAATTTAAAGAAAAAAATGAATTATTTCAAAATAATTTGTTCAAATGAAAATGAATTGAAACAAATGGAAAAAGAATGTATAGAAAAAAGGAAAGTGAAAAAGAAATTTGTTCAAAGAAAAATGAATTTTTTTTTTTAAAAAAAGAATGTATAAAAAATGGGGGAGTGAAAAGGAAATAAAAAACATAGTAGAGTAAAAAGAATGTTAAAAAAATGGAGGCATAGTTAATTAAATTTAAAAGAAGAAGGAAAAAAAAATAAGAAACAAGGCTCAAACCATGGACCAGGTACAGAACGATTACAGGACACCAAAATAATTAAACCAAATTATCCTTAAATTGGGAAATTTTGGCAATTACCTTTAATTTAATATAATTACTCATTTTCTTAATACCTTTCGTTTATACCATTTTCTTATTTGTAAATTACCTAAATTACCCTTGAAATTAAACCTGAAGACCTAAGGCTAGCCACTTTCTTCTTCCTTTCGTGATTGTTTCATGGTTTCTCTCCCTCCCCCTCTCTTTCTCTCTCTCTCTCTCTCTCTCTCTCCAAAAATTGCATGATCTCTCTCCTATCTCTCTCTCTAATCATCATCATTGTTGCATAAATCGGCTTGGAGTGAGTTTTATGGTCGATTTAACAAAAAAAAAACCTTAGTGGAGACATTTTTGTTGATAAAACTTAGAATTGAAGCTATTGTTGAATATTTAGGCACAAAATCAGTCATAGGAGATTAATGCAAGCTTCTCATCATCGTCATTACCTCTTTAGAGAGAGAAAGAATGAATGACTCCAATTAATGATGAAGAACTATTTCTTATAAATTTTTACATTTTTTAATAGTTTACAATATATTTATGGATGCAAATAGTGAGCTGCTTTACTATTAATTAGGCTTTATTTTCTGTACGAATGAATAATAAAATTGATATAGATATAAACTTAATATAAATGTAAACCAGTCATTTATAGTTTAGGTTCTTTTTAATCTTAGACGTGAACAAGTCGTTTACATTTTTGTCTCTCTAATAGAGGTTAAAACTTCTTATTTATAGTTATCAGAAAAAAGAATTAATTATAGCCAAAACAGATCTATAAATTAAACCAATTATTTATTGTTTAAGTTCTTTTTAAGTTTAGATATGAAAAAGTTATTTACTATTACTTCTGAAACCAGTTGTTTACATTTTTGTCTCTCTAATGGAGGTGAAACTTCTTGTTTATAGTTATCGAAAAAAAAGTTAATCATAGCCAAAGTAGATCTATAAATTAAACCAATTGTTTATTATTTAGGTTTTTTTTAAGCTTAGATGTGAACAAGTTGTTTACTATTATTTTTGAAACTAGTTAAATAATTTTGTCTCTTTAATAGAGGTTAAAACTTCTTGATTACAGTTATCAGAAAAAAAGTCAAGTATAGCCGAAGAAAATTTATAAATTAAACTAATTGTTTACAGTTTAGGTTCTTTTTAAGTTTAGACGTGAACAAATTATTTATTATTACTGAAATCAGCTTTTTTATATTTATGTCTTTCTAATAGAGGTTGAAACTTTTTATTTATAGTTAAATAGAAGTTATTTATAGCTAAAGTATATTTATTAACTAAACCAGTTGTTTACATTTATGCATTACTTGTGAAACTAATTGTTTATATTTTTGCATTAGTTATCTTTATTTTGAAATATCAGATTAGCTTACTTTTAGGGCAATTGTCTAAATAGTTAGTAAAATTCATCTTTGGATTATATCAACTATAGAGATGGTTAAAATTACAATTTTTATTGCTTATAATGGAAGATAGACTACAAAGAATAAATACATGGATCATGAAGTTAAAATTTTTTGGTATAAGAATACACTAAATTTGAGGAATTTAAGGAGAAGATATACAAAGATCTTAGTTTGGATCCATGGGCTATTTCACTCAAAGTTTCATTTGATTCAAAGATGGAAAATGACAATAATTTAGCAATATATATATGTATTTGATCAAGAATAAAAAAGAGTACAAGAATTGTCCACTTATAGTTGAAATGGAAGATAAATTGAGATCATTTGTCAAGTAAAAAGGAATGTACAATGGAGCAATATCGGTTAAGAAAGTTACTTTTATAGTCAGTAAAAGAAGTAGTGAGTATGTCAAAAGTTCAAAAATATCTTCAAATATTAAAATTTTGAGACATTCGAGAAATGAATTTTAATAAATACACGTACTTTAAATGTAAACAACTTGTTTATCATTCTATAACAGGAAAAGTGCGATTGTAAACAACCAGCCTATATTTTATATATACATGGACTTGAACTTTAAATGTGAACAACTTGTAAGAAGATAGATATAAAAATATATACAACTTGAGTACTTTGTAATATATCAAATCTACTAGTTATCTAATGTAGAATCCACTAATTAAAGTTAACTATAGTCATCAAGAATCTTAACAAGGTGTCAAGAGTCAGTTTCATCCTTCCATTAGTTATACTCTAAAATCTCAATTACCATTCTCCGACAAAAAAATTGAATCTTTTCTTGTGTTACATAGAAAATCGATTGGCCACTCATTAATTCAGCATACAATCATAAAAACTCCATAATCAATCCTGTATTCATAAGAACAATGAAAAGCAAAACTTAAGTAAGACAGAATTGTAAATAACTTAGTTCAGAATATACATAAAAATATAAACGTTATTTACATTTACACTTAGTAAAAGGAAATTAGAGATAACTAAGATTATACTTACATATTCTCTTCGCGGCATAAAAAGTTAACTATATTCAACAAGTATTATAACTCGAGCACTATGTATGTACGTGTATTAATACTATCATGTGAGTGGTTCATAATGAAATAGATTCATGCTTAAGAGTCGCATAATGTCATAATATTAACTATCTATGCACAACTCAAGGCATACTAGACAGATAACAACTCTTCATAATATAAGTCAATAAATAAATGAACATGAACAAATTATTATAGTTTGCTCCGTATTTTTTCTTATCCACTTACCAAAGGAAGCATTGTTTACAGAGGCACTTAGTCATATTAAGAATTTATAAGGATAGATTTGTTCTGTTAAAGAAGGCTTATATAACATAAACAAAAAAAAAGCTCTTTCTATGTTATTAGTAAAGCATCAAGGAGCCCTATAAATAGTTCCTTTATTATCATAAAATATAACATTTAATAGAAAATGCAGTACGTAAACTAGTTGAGTTCAAATGGTTTATAATTTTCTCAAAATTACTTAAAAGTATTCAATCATAAACAAGTGGTATGAAATTTCATTAAAAGTGCTAAAATGTGAATAAATCATTTATTATTTCACTAAAAGTGAATTGTAAATAAATCGTTTATAGTTTTTCAACGTATATGATTTATCAAAATTAAATTTCAGAATGCTAGTTCAAAGTACATGTTCACTGTGCCATTTGTTGAATTTTGTCTCCAAATTTGTAGATTTCAAACCTCCGGATGAAAGCAGAACGAAGAAATTTATTATTTTTGGAGTTGTTTCTGCATTTGTTTCTGCATTATTCCTTATTCCCATGACCTTAGTCATTCTTTGGTGAAAAGGCTATTTTGGAGGGGGGGCTATCTAGGGAAGAAAGTAAGTTTGTACTTAAGTTTGTGCATTCAAAAAATTGTATTGTTGAAGGCAGTGTACATAACCACAAGCAATTTATGCATCCAACTATTGCTCTTATAAATTCTTTCCCTTGTTGTCTATTTGGTCTCAAGAGATTTAAATTCTTAGTAAATAAGCTGTCAAACATATCTCTAACTTTTTATTTTGATAGTTCTGATAAGATTAGACTTACAAACTGGTTTCTTTACATTCAGACAAATTAAAGTGGCCATTAATAACTTTGATGCTGCAAACAAGATCGGGGAAGGTGGATTTGGATCAGTGTACAAGGTATCTGCAACTTCATTATGTTTTCCTACATTGTTTCTAGAGAAATTTTGATCCGCAATATTTTTATTTTTAGTTCGTAATTCTCCTTACTAACAGGCTGAAGGTTAGATAATATTGAACTTAGACAGTGCCAAAACCTAAACAAATCATTTATTATTTCATCAAAAATAAATTGTAAATAGATCGTTTACAGTTTCAGAAAAAATTTTAAAAATGCCAAACTATAAACAAATAAAAAAAAAAGTGCTCAAAATTGACAGAATTATTGAAAATTCTTAAGCTCTCATTTCATTTTAGTATATTATCTATGCAGCTCGTGGGGGAAAGAAAAATAGAATCATTAAAAATGTTTTTAAAAGCATTATCAAACCCATAATATATATATATGACAATCGAAACAGAAAACTTCGAATCTTAATGCAACCATGAGAAGAACTGCAATTATCATAGTTTCACATATATTTTCTTAAGGACATTATTATAAACAACTAAATTTCATGAACAAAGCACAACAAAAAGATGAGTATATATATCAATGATGTTCTTTAATTAGTCCAATGATAGAGATAATGGCTATGACCCAATGAAGAAAATGATGGCTACCGAATCACACGAAAAGAGCGAGAGAGAAAGAGAGAGAGAGAGAGACAAATGAGATGGAGATAAAGTAGAAAGAGAGAGAACATGACAAAAAAATGATTAGGGAGAGGAAGAATCTTCTAGAAGAGGCGAAGAAGGAAAGAGAAGAAAAAAACAGTCGAGTCTAAAGGCCAAAGATAAAATTGGAAGCATAGTTAAAAAAAAATAGGTAACATGTTATTCAAATTTAAAAAATGGTCAACTTGAAAATACCCAGCCCAAAAAGGGATCTAATTTCCTCTATATTTTGATATATGAACATGAAAACGGCCATTTTGTATATAACTTTTAACATTCATCTACTTTTAAATAGTATTTGAAAAAACAGCCATTTTGCAAACTATGATATAAAATTCGGCCATTTAGTTAAAAAGCCCTAATTAATTACGTTAAAACACTTGGAGAAATTTAGATAGATGATCAATATTTTAAATTTGATTAAGTAAATATCAACTTTTTAAATTTTATAGCTAAATGTCCAAATATATATATTTTTACACTCAGTAGATAAATATATCTACTAATTTTTGTTATTGTACTGAAATGTACTTGATATATACTTTTTTATGCTTAGTATATAAAGTTTCATAATTGGTATATAAGTATCTATGTCGGAAATTTTGCTATAACATTTGACAAAGGGATATCTACGTAAATTAAGCCTTAAATTTGGGCAAATTTCTATATGGCCCACCAGTATTGTAATGTTGGAGGCCTAATTGGTCCATATTCGCTGTAACCAAGAGGCCCGGCCTCACTTTTCTGTGGGTAAGGCCCACTACTACACCTTACGGCCCTATCCATTCAGTCTCTTGGTATTGGAGGTGGTGAAAATTACGCCTCTCGTATAGCATTTTTAGAGAAAAAAAAATGAAAAATATGGTGGAATATGTTTTTCAAGATCCTGTGCGGCTTTTTTTCAATAAATGCCATTTTAAAAAAGAATTGGTAAAAAATATAATTTTTTAAAATAATAACTAATAACCGGTAACTATTTTCTACAAACTCATAATTAGTAACAAAAACTATTATTAACTGGTAACTAGTAATCGATAACCTATTTTTAAAAATCGGTAAATATTAACTATTTTAAAAATTATATTTAAAATTTTTTTAAAACGATATTTTTCTAATAAAAAGTTATGAAAATTAGAAAAAAAAAAACCTGATCTTCGTATTTTTGTAATTCTTTTGAGTTTTTATAAGTAAAAATATTAGAAACCCATTAAAAGTGTTGTATCGGCACAACTCATGAATAGTTAGTCTAATGTGTGCTTCATGCTATATTAAGTACGGTTCAATAGAATGTCATGTTTTGCATATATCGATTTTGGTAAGCATAAAAAATTAGTGGGATTCAAATAGGGACAGAGTCATGAATTTAATCCATAGGGATAAAAATCAAATATGTTATAATTATAAGAAGAACCTAACTCAAAATTCCATCCACATACTTAAAATTTTATGAGTCGGGGAGAAGGGGGAGAAGGTAATCAATAATTTTGGAAAAAAATTTACAAATAAATTTCAAGGGAGCAATTGCCCCCTTTGGGCCACACCTACATGTGTTTCCACCTCTTTCAAGCACTACACAGCCTAATACCATCAAATGTCATGTCATGTTAGGCACAATTTTTATGAGTACTGGCGTGATCTATTTCACGGCTTTACTTAGTATAGTATAGTTACAATTAGGGACGCATTTTCGATAGTTAGTAATTTTTAGAGCTGATATTATATGTGATTTAGCAATTGATTTAATCAATCTAGACACTGATTAATATCTTTCTATCGAAAATTTTTATGAGTATTAGTGTGATTTATTCAACATCTCTACATGGTATGGTACAATTACAATTTAGGGCATTTTTTGATAATTAGTAGTTTCTAGAGTAGATATTGTACGTGATTTAGCAATTGATTCAATCATATATTTTTAGAAAATTGTAATTTTATTCAATCAATATTGAAAAGGGTAAAAACAAAAATTCACAAATAAAACAGTTAACAAACTTAAAATTACTAGAAACTATCTGCCAAAATAGAAAGCTCAAGCACCAAAAGTAATATTCCTAATCTAATTTTCTATTTAATGGTACGTTTAGTGAGAAAAATAAGTTGGAATAAAATAGAAGAGAATGAGAATAATTAATAATATCATGTTAATATTTTATTTATTTAAAGTATATTTAGTAATCAGTAATGAATAGCAAAAAGAACGATTTTCATATATCACATACCTATTAAAAACACATCAAAGGGAATCTTAATAATTTGGTGTAAAAATATAACGAATATAAAAACAGTAAATTGCTATATTAACGGGATGCTAGCTATTCAATGTTGTTCATCGGAATATGAGGTCATAATCGTAAGATCTCTTGCCCATATTTTAGAGACAAATAGTTAGCAAACTTGTGATACTGAAAATGCACCCTTGAAAAAACACCGTGATCGCTTCATTAATTGGTCATCACATTAAGACTTAAGTGGTTTGGCGGGGACCCATTAAAGTTGAAGGACTTGATCATACGACAAGGACATGGAACTTTAACCTAAAGACTTGTGTAATAAATGTAAATTTGACAATTGTTTCAATACCAACTACGACAGGTTGATTAATGTATGTGCATGTTATATATATGACTGACATTGAACATAACTAAATCTAACCTAATTAACGACGTAATAATCCATGGTTTTGGTCCTTTTGAACGTGCATGAATCGAGCTGAAATGACGTACAATTGATTATATTCAATGTGATTACCCTCGGTGGTTAAAATTCCATGATTGTACGCGTATTAATGAAAGACAGAAACGGAGATTACATCGGCCAATAACAAAGATTCCGTCTTTATCACTTTCTACTATTTTCTAAGCCGTAATTATTATATTATAGCATCAATTTTTGTCTCCTCGATCTTTCGTACCAAAGGGGGTTGCTAAACTTTGAAGTTAGAAGGTTAATCTAGTCTCTGAATTCATTTATTTTTTAATTAGTTTTTCGGGCAGTCACTTTTCATTTCTTAAGGATCTATGATACCAAACAAAGATTTGAAAAGATGGTACGACATTGTTCAGGATATTTTATCATGCAATTACAAGGTGAATGTAAGTCCGGTACATATCTGTTATATATTTATATCATTCAAAGATGTAAATTAAAAGATAATTCAATTAGAAAAAAATTACAAGATAATATTAATTGGTTCTAAAGTAGTGTTTAAATCGGATCATGACTTATGTACATTATCTCGTAAGAATTATAATATGAATTGAAAATGCATGCTTTGATATACATATATTCTTTGGGTATTTACGCTAAGAGTTTACTAATACCCTTAATATGAAAAAAGTGGATCCTCAATAAATGTTATCAAAATTAATTATTATGTCCTATCATACATTTAAAATTAATTACTTAGATATATTATTTTATCCATAAATATTATCAAAATTAATCATTATTATCCTATCATACATTTAAAAATAATTAATTAGATATGTTTCCACTCGATTGTATTCGACCGTGTTTAATAATGTGCTTGACCTTGTTCGATTGGAGTCAACCAAAGTGTTTGAATGTGCTCGACTATTCTTTAAAATTTATATATCATCAAGTAAAAAGTACACTGTAAATCTATATATATATATATATATATATATATATATATTAAGCCTAAAGCAAAGAGAGTCTAAAAACTTTGATAACTTCTTTGATCACTATTTTATTTTTAAAATTTTTAGAAAATTCTTAATTTTTTAATGATATGATTGATATTATTATTATTTTTTTCATGATTGGTACAATATATACAGTATTATATAATATTATATTTAGTTTAATATTTATGATATCTTATATTAAATTTGGTTCATCCAACAAATAGTAGTGATACATTAATCTTATCAAAATAAATATAAAAATAAATATATTATTTAATATTTTATATAATATTATATTTAATTTAATATTAATTATACCTTATATTAAATTTAATTTATTGAACAAAAAATTATATAATACTCATCTCATCAAAATAAATATAAAGACAAATATATTTTTTAATATTGTAATATATTTAACTTAACTATAAATTAAACTTAATGTATGCAATATTAATATCAACTCGCGCGCAAACACAATATATACTCTAGTTTAATTAAATGCATGAATTGTTACCATCTTTTGATACTATATATCACGTGTGAAAAGAATTAAAACACTAAGAAATTATCACATGTAATTCGAACATATTTTCACATAACAGAGTTAGTTTACATCCTATGAATCTATAATTTTATCTCCGCTATTGGCTATTTTATATTCAACATTAATGAGCAAGCCAGACTGATATATATATATATATATATATATATATATATATATATATATATATATATATATATATATAAACCAGCGTTATTTATTGTCAACAATGTATGCAAAGAAGATTCCCCCAAAAAAAAGAAAAAGAAAGAAAGAGTTATTACATGAACAATGTGGGGAAAATAAACAGTTAAAAAGCAATGAAAAAGAGGAAAACCTGCATTCCATTCACGAGGGGCTACCAACATATAGATTTCTCATCTTTGAGATTAATATGTTTCATAATGATAGATTAATGGGAAATAAGACAGACTAATTAAACAAAGATTCCATAAGTTTATTTTCTCTATTTTCATTTAGCCCATATTTATCTCTCCTTTGAGGGATATTCAAAATAGCTGCTAAATCGTGGAAACCGTTCAATCTAATCTAAACTGCACCGAACTATATAGTTTCTCTTTTTAAATAGTTGGTTACGGATTAGAAAATATAAAAACTGATTTGATCGGTTTAGTTTTTAGTTTTGGACAAATTCAGTCGAATTCAAATTAAACCGGCTAGTAAGTTTATATATATATATTTTTAATAAAAATACATGTATATTAATAGTTAAAAATTTAAGCTCATTCATTCTAATTGAGTAGTGATTACTCTTAACTCATTTAAGACTATGTTAAGACTATGTTACTTAAGACTCTTATGATATTTTAGACTTTAAGTCTTTTTGTTGTAATGTATTTAAGATTAAAGACTTTAATTTTTCTCTTTAATTTTAATTAAGTTATAACTAAAGTTTAAGTTTACCAGGACTTTCGATTTGATTGTAGTTTTGAACTATGTTATAATTTCATTTTATATTTAGACTTCGTATTTTAGACGAAGTATGATAATAATATGAGCTTGGTTAATATTCTATTAATTCAAATTTTATAAGTTTTCAAATTATGAAAACCATCTAAATCGGTTGTAAAAATGTAGGTGTGATTTGACCAATTTGAATTGATCAATTTAATCCGCACGGATTGGTGAAATAGCCAAATAGTACATTAGGATTGATTTCTAGACCGACAATTTAGACCGTCCATACCAGCCACGAGTATCATTTAGATCATTACCAAACCTCTATTGGGTTTTGTATTAAACAATTAACCTAAAAAATTAGTCATTCCTTAAAAAAAAAAAAA